>OZ002728.1:4871429-5039829 GCA_963924305.1 Polygonum maritimum | reverse complement strand
CTTCCGCGACCGCGGATCGACGCCCGAGTGGTTAGGCTCCGAAAATCGCTCGGAGGAGCGAATCCCGACACATGCAAACCCCGATATTCGCTCGGGAGATCGGACCACATCGCGATCCGTGCGAGGCGCCTTGCCCGGATCTGACTCTACCCGTGACTCAGTCCCCCTCGCAAGCGCGTCTGTTCATCGCACAGACCTATGGGGACTCGCGTCAGGTAACGGGATTGGGAGTCGTCGCCAAGTATGGTCCGATTCGGCTTTGTCTAGTCGGTCAAGGGATTTCGTGATACGCATCGCTGAAGTCGAGGCAGATACGGGCCAAGAGATCCGCGGTAGGCCTGAAAGCGCGACCGCGATCGTAGAGCCAAACCGTGACCGCGAGTCACGAGGGCGCGAGCCTGAGCACAATCGCGAAAACCCTAATTCGCGGTACATGATGGGCCGAACAATTTACGCCAACCCGAGCGGCAGGGTTGAGGCATCATCCTCCACCAGGAGCGAGCAGGATGACGAGGTCGTCCATGTCCTGGCCTTTGCTCTAGGAGAGAACGAGGTGATGCTATCGGAGTGCGAACAGGCTGGGTCTCGCTTGGACCAAGCCCTAGAAGAAATCACAAAGGTGAAGGGAGGTTGCTTGCCTCGCCTCAGGCCCCACCCGAGCGTGAGGGCCCCATGATGGAAGAACGCTCATCATGGGATCTAGGGAAGGCTCGATGGCGAATCGAGGAGAGGCGACGGACCGAGCAACCACGCCCACAAGATCGAAACCGCGACCGCGGGTCGCCAGGCCGCGACCACGATTCCGGCCCAGGGCGTAGATCCCCCTCCCTGGGGAAAAATCGCGGGCGCGCCACTCGTTCCGCGAGCGCGGGATCGTGGCAGGGACAATTCGCTTTGAAAAGGGTAGTCGTCCGGTCCGCATTAAAGAGGACAAATAACCGATTCGCCTTGAAGAGGATAAAACGTCGCCATAGCCTGAGCAGGCACGACCGCGGGTACCCGGACCCTTACGCGCGGGGGTCCCAGGACTAGGATCCATATAGGCCGGGGCACTCTTTTTCCCATGTGGTTTTGATGAGGCCCCTAGGTTGTTCTTTTTTTGCATTAGCTTAATTTTAGAATCATGTCATTCACATTTATTTCAGTTTTTGCATTAGAAGAGTCTTGCATAAAAAAAAAATATAAGCGCAACGTTAGTTCATCACACTAACGGACTCCTCGTATGCTAGCTACGTAGGAGGATTCCCGCGTCGCACGCGCGGTGGTTCCCGCGATATTCGCTCGCGGTGGTACCCGTGATCGCTTGTCACGGAGGTTCCCGTGTTTACGCTCACGGAGTTTGTTCCCGCGTCGCTCGCGTGGTGGTTGCCGCGATATTCGCTCGCGGTGGTACCCGTGATCGCTTGTCACGGAGGTTCCCGTGTATTCACCACGGTGTTTGTTCCCGCGTCGCTCGCGCGGTGGTTCCCGCGATATTCGCTCGCGGTGGTACCCGTGATCACTTGTCACGGAGGTTCCCGTGTTTACGCTCACGGAGTTTGTTCCCGCGATATTCGCTCGCGGTGGTACCCGTGACCGCTTGTCACGGAGGTTCCCGTGTTTACGCTCACGGAGTTTTGTTCCCGCGGTATTCGCTCGCGGTGGTACCCGTGACCGCTTGTCACGGAGGTTCCCGCGTTTACGCTCACGGAGTTTTGTTCCCGCGATATTCGCTCGCGGTGGTACCCGTGACCGCTTGTCACGGAGGTTCCCGTGTTTACGCTCACGGAGTTTGTTCCCGCGTCGCTCGCGCGGTGATTCCCGCGATATTCGCTCGCGGTGGTACCCGTGACCGCTTGTCACGGAGGTTCCCGTGTTTACGCTCACGGAGTTTGTTCCCGCGTCGCTCGCGCGGTGATTCCCGCGATATTCGCTCGCGGTGGTAACCGTGATCGCTTGTCACGGAGGTTCCCGTGTATACGCTCACGGAGTTTGTTCCCGCGTCGCTCGCGCGGTGGTTCCCGTGTTTACGCTCACGGACCGCGATATTCGCTCGCGGAGCCCCCATGATATTCGCTCATGGGGGGTGGGACCGTGATATTCGCTCACGGGGGTTCTCATGATACTCGCTCATGAACGTGCAAACGTGCCCGTCTCCTAATCCATGCAAGTCACGCCAAGTCAATCCTAGAGTACCTACGTCTTAGTGACGCAACTAAGACGTAGGTCGGGCATTTGTAGGTGGGTAATTTACCGCCATAAATAAGGATAATATTTCCGCCAGCCAGGTAAGCATATCTAATAAATATCTTTATTGGCCTATTAAATCCTGGTACTTATCCAATAGTTGGAAGATTCTATCCTATTTAAGAAGATAGAATTATTGATTGGGCTCTAAGGAAGAAACCCTAGCCCTCTCTCTCCACTATAAATACATGGCCTGGCCATGTAGAAGGAGGATGATATACAAAAACTACCCTAGAAGAACTACCCTAGAGGGGCTGATAATCGCTCGCCCTGACTCTAGAGGGGCTGATGATCGCTTGTCTCAGCCCTAGCCCTGCGCTTTTCTCTCTACAGTTTACCCTTGCGAATACTCTACTGACTTAGGCATCGGAGGTGGATTAGGGGGTCCCCGCCCCCTTTGTCCATTGTTTTGCAGGTTATTGAAGGTGAAGAGGCTTGGAGAAGAAGGTCATTGAAGAAGGAATTGAGACTTGTACACCGACATATTTCGTGTACTAACATTTTTTAACTTTTAAAAAGAGTGATGTTGTTTTTAAGTTCATAAATTTTCACTCTTATATATATTTTTATAAAGCCCGATTATAAGAAATTAAATTAATATTTACATATAATTTTTATCATATACTAATAACGGCTATCATAAATGTAAATATAATTAAAAAAATTCATCAACTGATAAATTGATAAAGTTTATAAAAATTTAATAGAAAATGTCGGAAACCACAATTCTACTTGTATTAAGGAAATAAGTTGAATCCAATATTCATACATTTTTTTTAATTGTTTGTGAAAGCTTTTCCCTGTAATGCTTTAAGAATTAATAATTGACAAAAGCTTTTTCTTATAAGTGGATAAGAAGAAATTCAATAGGAAAAACCTATATATTGCGAATAACAAAAATTAGTTTTTTTAAAATATATGAGCTTGGGTCAAAATTAATGTGGTGGGTCAAAAACAACCACTTCTATGTTTGTATTAGGAAAATAAGGGGCATTTGTATAATTTGAGAAAATTTATGGGATTATTTTGTAAAAAATTAAAAAGTATCAAAAAGATATACGTTATCAAGATATAAATCGAAATTATTATTTGGCTAAAAAATCAAATTTGTTATCAAGATAGAAAAAAAAAATCAAATATAATGGGTAAGAAATAGTAGATCATGTAAATATAGAAAATAATCAACTTAAGCTTAAAAATGCTATATTTATTTAAGTGAATCAAATAATAAAGTAACACAATTAGTCTTTCTATTAAAAAATAACTAGTTGAAGACCCGTACCATGTACGGGTAATGATTATTTTTTCGTTAATTTGTGTATCTACTATAATTTATAGTATATATTAATTCTTATATATAAATAGATTAAAATGGGAATTGAAAAGTTAAGTTAATTAATATGTATATTTTATAGAAGGAAATTTTAAAGATACATAATATTGTTTCAAAGATAGATATTAGATGAGTAAGAAAAAGGATAAAATTAAAGATTAGATAATTAAAGAAATTTTAAAGATAAATAATATGCCTTTAAAGATAGATATTAATGTTAGAGATTAGATAATTAGGAAAAATAAAACATATAAAATTGTTAATAAAGTGGGGCCAGAATTAACGTGGAGGCTCGAAATTCTCCGGCTTTAATATATAGTATAGATTTCAAAATTTATCTTAAAAATTCTAACTTTAATTAAGTAAATCAAATATAATTAGTTCATAGTAATTATATTTCGAAAATTCAAGATATATATTAGAATCATGTTTTTCAATTAAGTGATATATTAAAAAAGATAGAATATCTTACCAAAATTTGAAAATTTTAATATATCTTTTACATAATTAGATAGTATAATTTTATCAAATTAATTGAAATACCACAAATAAAAACGTTTTTTTAATCAAATATACGGTGAGTCCAATATCAACTTTAGAAAAGATAAGTGATATATTAAAAAGATAAGAATATCTTACCAAAATTTGAAATTTTGATCATATTTTTTACATAAATAGATAATAAGAGATATAATTAGATTAATGTTATTGAATTTAACAAATATTATTGACAAATGTTATTGAATTTAACAAATATTTTCCACAGTTGGTTAAAATTTATAAGATTTTATGTCTATAGAAATCAACAAATCATTACCTGTAGATTACTCCATTCGTTCTTATCAAGAAACTTGGGCTATTGATTTTATTCAAATATGAAAAATAGAGTATAATGACATATTGATTTTGTAGGAATAAATAATAGAATAAATAGCTAGTAATAGTTTCTAGGCAGATTGTATCTCCATTGATAGATAGATATTGATTGATTAGTATAGATTGTATATATCTCACGTAACACCACTCGAATACATATGACGTGAATAAAAACTACCAAATAGATAAAATTACAACGTGCTGTGAATGTATATTGGGTATTTTTTATATAAGAAAATTAAAGATAAAACTATTTTCTGAAAATTACATTAAAGATAGATAGTATGACTTTAATAAAATTGAGGATTAGATAATTAGATATAAAGTTGTTATTTTCTATTTGAGTTGAAAAAAAAATTAAAATCAAGTGGGGCCAGAATTGGTGGCTCGAAAACGGTCGGCTTTTATAATATACAGTATATTGATTAAAATTAGGTAATTAGATAATGAAGGAAATTTTAAAGATAAATATTTTGCTTTCAAAAGATAGACATTAGATGGGTAAGAAAAAAATAAAATTAAATATTGAATAATTAAGAAAAATAAAAACTAAAAGGTTGTTAATAAAGTGGGCCAACTTTAGTATATAGTATAGATACATGAACTGAACCCTTGTTGAATATTTAAAGTCAACCTTGGTTACAAATATACTGAATACTTTATACTATTTCCTAAACAATCTAAAAAGTTCGGGTTTAAAGATGAAAGATATACAAATCCAAGAATTTGTTCGACGAAGCAAGAGGTTTTGAATGAGGTTTAGGCTTAGTTGTAGGTTGGCTGTTAGATAAATGTTATCTATAATGTCTATAGTATAAAGCAGAGACAAAGTCTTCACAAAAATTGCGCCACGTATCATATCTTTAATAAAATAATCAACCGGACCCTTGCGTATATAAAAGACCACTTATGACAATAGAAAGATAAATATATATGATTTGATAAAAAATAATCAGATGGGCCCTCTTCTATACAAACTAGGTAGTTAGAATCTCATGTATATAACTTTATCCCGTAAAAATTGCCGAAAATTATGAGTTGTCCTGAAAATTATGAATTATCCCTTACCAAGAATTAGTTTTAATCTTCAGATAAATATTACTATTTAATAAAACGTGATATTTATCGTACAATAATTTTTGAACAAATTCAACTTATTTATTTTATGAGTTGATTTACTATTGGTAAAAAACCATTAATCACAATACGAAGATACATATACATGATCCTATATTTTTAACATGATCATTGACGTTACATATCTAACTAAATTGGGTTTATAATCGCATTACCCGTACATGGTACACGGGTTAAATTAGTTTTATTTAAAACTTTCTAAAACCGTTTGATATTGTGATTTATAGGAATATTTTACTTTTTAATTGATAGGTTTCACATCTACACCGCAAGTGTACGGGTCGTGTGTAGTATTATCAAGGTGTCGATCTCTATGACTTAGGTAGCATTGATTGAACCGACAAACAAGTAGCTAGGTCTAAATAGAGCCAAATAAGGAGAGAATGATGAAATTGAAACTAAAAACTAGCAAACAACTAGAAATAAAGCAAAGAAAATGACGCAAAGACAATGAGGAAAATCAATCCTAGAATTAAGGTACTCACACTATGAACCTAAGCAACACATTACAAGCATGCATGAATCTCGATTAAACCATGGTTTGGAGGCAACTACCTAATTTCATTGTCTAATCCTATGGGACCAAACAATTGTGTCTAGAATACGGTAAATCATCCACTCTCGTGGCTTGACAACCCGGGACTAGGCCCTTTGGGCGCTATAGGGCTATAAATCGGGTCAAACCCTCATCCACCGTCGTGGCTTTAGTGAGCAATCCAACATAAGCCTCTATTAGTAGTTGTTCCTCTAAAGAGGATCCCAATCAATTCTCATATCAAGGGATTCTCAATCTTCAATCCCACACCTCAACACAAATCCCACACCTCACTTCCTATTAACAATCTAACCTCTCGGTCACAATCATCAATAAGGCTCAAACCACAATCAATTTGGCATTAAGCACATAGGATTGAAACAAACCACAATCAAATCTCAATTCATGGAAGCTATCCAAAGTTCTACCTAGAATCCATTGTATTTTCTCCAAACCCTAGAATTTGGGACTTTAGCAAGACATGGAAAATAAGAGAAATGAAGAAGAGAGAAGGAAATTCATACCAAAGTTCATTCTATCGATTGAAAAGGGTAAGAGTCTCCAACAAATTTCTTCAATACTCCAAACATAAAAGAGAGCTTAATGGAAAAGTCTAGGTCTAGATTGGGAAAAATCCCCAAAAGGGGGAAAAGAAGATCCTCTTTAATGAGGAAGGAGTGGGTATTTATACAAAAACCCCAAAAGGGAAGACCTAAAAGAGGACAACGGGGCACCGTCGAGCTCCTACCCGGCCGGGCTCCTACCCGGCCGGGTACGAAGCTGGAAACGCAACATGGCACACGCGGGAGGAAAAGGGGCGACTCGGGCCACGACCCGGGCCATGACCCGGGCCATGACCCGGCCGGGTCGGCCCTTGGAAAGTCGTGCTTGGCTTGGCTCGCGGCTGAGTGCTGACCCGGGCTATGACCCGGGCCGTGACCCGCCCGGGTCACACGACCCTGGCCACGACCTAGCCAGGTCACAGCCGGGGTCAGTGCTTGGATGCCCCGGGTCTTGCCTTCTCGCTTCGTCGTCTTGCGCTTTTGGCTCGGCTTTTGGTTTGCTTCTTTTGGCGTCTCTTCGGGCTTCTTCTTGACTCCGTCTTCGAGCTCTTGGACTTCATGGATCTCTCCTTGATCCTCATCTTGATCTCCATCATCCAATTCTCCTCCATTTTATCCTGAAAAGCGCACAAACAACGCATAGAGTTCAAACCAAGACACTAAACCAAAAACAACTAAAATTCTAGCCCAAAATGGAGAAAAGCAAACCAAAACATAATCAAACATGAGATAATATGCATCCTAGGGATGAACTAAATACAAGTCATCAATAATAATAATAAAATATTAATTAAATAATTAACAAAAACCTGGGTTAAAATTTTCCACAAATCTCCTCATGCTTATAAAAGAAGAATATTCAATTAATACGAAATGACATAAAATTGGATGGAAGCATAGAAAAAAGTTACGTCCTCAGAAGCCCACACCCTTCTTAATGCAAAAACTCAATTTATATGAAAAATAAAAGTATCACTCTTCACATTGTTAGAGTGGCTAATAGTGAGAGACTTAATACGTGAATGTTCTCACAAACGTATTGGAACATCCATGCTCTAAACACTCTTCTTTTACCA
Source organism: Polygonum maritimum (assembly GCA_963924305.1). Classification (NCBI taxonomy): domain Eukaryota; kingdom Viridiplantae; phylum Streptophyta; class Magnoliopsida; order Caryophyllales; family Polygonaceae; genus Polygonum; species Polygonum maritimum. Next base: position 5,032,083 of record OZ002728.1, on the reverse strand, counting down.
AACATGTATGTGGATAGGTTTCAAACAATAAAAAACATAAAAACGTATACAAACCTTTTGGAACATCCATGTGCTAAACATTCTTCTTTTACCGAACATCCATGTGGATAGGTTTCAAATAATAAAAAACATAAAAACGTATACAAACCTTTTGGAACATGTGCTAAACATTCTTCTTTTACCAAACATCTATGCGGATAGGTTTCAAATAATAAAAAGCCATAAAAACGTATACAAACCTTTGTCAAATTGAATGAATTTTTCTACTATGTGCCATATCCATACGGGTACACTACAAGAGGCTAGTGGTAGAAAGATTTTATAAATTTTAAATTTTTATATTTTTTAATCTTTTGTTATGACGGGTTCATTATTTTTTCTTAGGGTTTTAGTTTATGTTTTTTTTTATGCTTATCATGTGCCCTTAGGGCACACAATAGTATAAACCGAAGTTGAATTTATTAAAGGAAATTCCCAAATATTACACCACCGATTCTCTCTATATTATGTTGTCCTAATATCTAAACTGACAATAACCTAGTATACAACACAATTCTACACAAACCAAAACCATGACCTCCAACCTTGTTTTAATTTCCACCCTCATCGTCTTGTTCTCCCTAGGATCATGTCATGCTACCATCAAATCATGGTATGCCAAGACGTCCAACTCTAACGAATACATCGCCAAAACCCAATCAAACCCGAGATCCGACCTCGAGAGCACACCCCAAGACAAGGCCTTTCTCTTGGTTGGGGTAGCAGAGACCAACGTTCGCATCATCGTTGCATTCATCGATGAAAACACAAAAAGTGTGCAATACAAGGATGTATTGGATTGGCTTGAAAAGTGCAAGAGGGGTTTCAACTCCATCAAATCCAACCTAAAACTTGATCGCTCCAAGCTAGACACGCCTCCAGGGAGGTCCGACGTCATTAACAAGTTGAATCATGTGGAAAAAGAGGTGACCGACAATTGTGGATGGCGGCAATTGAGTCATGATCCGGTTGTTAAGGACCTTATTGATAGGGTTCACAGCTTCTCCGACAGAGTGAAGGCTGCTGTCGATATTTTGAAATCGATTGACCATTAAACTAAATTCGGTTGTCGATATGGAAGGGAAGTTGAAAATGGAATAAAGTATGCATATAAATATATAAGAAATGGTGTGATTTCATATGTTATTTTTAGTGCATATTCATTCTGATAATTTATTGGAATAAATAAATTAAAATGATATTCATCAATAAAAGTTTTCTGAAAAATGATGTTTTTTGGGTATGAAATCATTACATTGATTGGATCTTCTACACGTACTTTTTTCCTTCTGGGAATGGGTTATGATGCAACGCCTTGTGTTTACACCGGAGCGCTAGTTAGTGCTCCTGAGATACTACTTAGATTACTCGCATCGATTTTACTCGGATCTTACAATGCAAGTACAATGAAAAATAAAGAAAAACATCCAAATACTTAACTTCACGTAGTCACACACGCAATCGCTCATGCAATTACATTCCTACATGGAAATACGACTCGACTCACTCGATTGCATTATGATTCTATGACGCTCTGACATCCTACGTCGAGTGTAGAGGCAAGCCATCTCAATTCTCAGTTCTCACACCACATCATCCGGCCATCTAACCTGTTAGGATCGGTGTTAGTCTACAGACACTGTTACCTAAGGGGTAACCGTGAACTAGGAGGCGGAAAGCAATGAAACAATGCTAACACGCAAGGGTAATAGTATATGGACGCGATTACGTATAATGGAAACCCTCAAACAACCAACTAGTTGTTCAAAAGGAAAACCACTCCCTCGTTAGAGGAGTTTGAACAATCACTTTATTAATGTCACTTACAAGTTACTTCAAGACACATAAGGACTCCAAGTAGTCTAATCTAATCACTAGATTACGCACCTACACACCCTAGTTCTTCAGTCTAAGAAACTTGTATAACAATAACAGTGATTACCAACAACTTCAACGAGACTTGTTCATCTTCTTCACACGAGCACTCTACGTGTTGTAATCGGTCAAAAGCTTGTGACTCAACTCTAGGTATTTATAGAATTACTCACGTGGAATCTGATTCACATCTTAACCATAATTCACACGTGATTAATTCCACAAATAATCCTAACAACTCTATCTTATCTTCTTGATAGTATGGTTGCACAAAATCTTCAAGTAGATCTCACGTGTTTTCAGGCCCATTAAATCCACACGGCACGCTAGGGTTTCTGCCGCTTCTCCCATGCGCTTACTAAGTATAGTAAGGCAAGGCTCTGCAGACGCCACTGTTCCCTGACATTGTTATCTTCCGGGGTAACAGTGTTGTTCCTTGACATTGTTCCCTGACTTTGCGACAATATTGTTCACACCATTCCTTGACACGGGACCAGCGTTGTTACCTCACACTATTACCATCTGGGGCAACAATGATATTCCCACACATTGTTTCCTCTCTTAATGGCTTCTCTTGTTCCCTGTTTACACTTGTTTCACATAAACATTCAAACCATTAAGTCCCATAGTTTTTATTATCATCAAAACACAAAGAAATGCCTACTACGGTTTCTATGTAACAACCCCACTGTTCCCATGGAAACACTAGATTTCCAACATAACCCCTGGTCAGCAATTTGAGCACAAGGTCGTGAGCACATAGAAAACATTTTAAAAATTTCCTTGTGATAAAATTGTAATAAGCCATTATATTGTACTGTTATTTCAATAGTTTTGCTGACATAAATTTTACTTCATTCATAAAAAAATTAAAAGAGAAATGAGTAAATATCTCATTTCTGTGTGAGTTTAAAGAGCTCACTCTTATGTTGAATATTCCAATTAGATTCAAACTAGTTATAACCCCGATCAGGACTTTTTAAACAAAGTTTAAAAAAAATTAATTTACATATGATATACATACTATTAATTAAATACATAATTTATTCTGAATCCAATAAGTATTATGAAAACTACAATATTTAGAATTAGTTAATTGGTTAATTTGAGTGACATGAACCTGTAGAGTAAACTCAAATTTGATGGTTTGAACCTAGTTAATGACTCGGTGTCTCTGAGAACTCTTTTAGAAAAAAAACGTAATATACTAGCTTACATATGATCTATGAATACTATAACTTAGACTTGTCAAAAGCTTACCCGACCCGCAAACCCAACCCGGCCCGATCCAAAGCTTTTAGGTTTCAACCCGAAAATTTAAACCCGTGACCCAGTTTCAACCCGACCTGATTGACACCCGAATCCATTGGGTTAAACCCGAACCCCTTGGGTCGGACCCGAACCAGTTTCAACCCGACCTAGTTTGACCCGTAACCCGATTGACCCGAATTCAACCCGAACCTGAAACGTCCCGACCCGAACATGCCTGATTGACATGTCTATTACAACTTAATGTCATAAACTTTAAAATTATATATACAAAATTATCTAAAAATAGATATATATTGTATTTTTTAAAATAAATAAATAAAAATAACTTTTATTTGTCGTCAAGTTGGTCAAAAACGCTGGTGTCAAACAGAAGTATAAAATAGTTCGCTTCACCAATTGGTCAACCTAAACTTGCAAGAAACCCATAATAACTTGGCCCAAATGACCTATAGAATTAACAACATAAACATATACTCAATGACGAACCAAACTGAGTGACTCGAACTTAACTGAACCAAACTTGCAATGACTCTACCCAATTGACATGTAAACTTTAGCAACCTAAAGATGTAGGGTTCGTTCGGCAACAATTGATTATCGTGCTTATCATACTTATCGTAAGTATCATAAGTAAGATAAGCATTGTTCGGTAAATTTTTATTTTTAAGTAACTTATCATACTTACATAAGCTAATTTTGATAAGTTGTCTCCCCCCACCTTATCGTACTTATGTCTTACCATAAGCACCATTATTTTTATTTTCCCAAATCAACCCCTCCATTTTCTACCCTTTCTTCCTCATCCTCTCTTCTCCCCTCTATCCAACCCGCCGCCCACCACCACCACCCACCACCCACCACCACGAACCACCCTTCCCAGACAACCACCCTTCGCCGTCGGCCACCCCATTCCGCACGCCACCCTCCAGCGTCATCCACTCTTCGTCGGTTGTGGTAGGAGGAAGGAGGAAGAAGGCAGAAGAAAGAAAAAGAGTATTTTATTCTATGTTTTAATAATAAATGGTGTCCTTTTTGGTCATTTTGCATCCTCTGAAATCACGTAAGCAACACACATTCCCGAACACATGTTTTATCAAGTGTTCAACTTCAGCACTATTATAAGCATCTACTATCAGTATTAGCACCGTCAGCAGTAAACCTAAGCTTCAACATCAGTATCAGCACCATATTGCCGAACGGACCTGTAGTCAACACGAATTCAAATGAACAACCTATCGGATCGACCTTATTAATGAATATACTCTACATACACAAAACATCCGAAAGTGATGAATATATTAATACTACAAGCCTTAGTTCTCTTGGGTTCGACCCCTTACTTACATATTATACAAGGTTTGTTAGTTTAGGGATTACTCACATGGAATCTGATTCACATCTTAACCATAATTCACACGTGATTAATTCCACAAATAATCCTAACAACTCTATCTTATCTCCTTGGATCTTATCTTCTTGATAATATGGTTGCACAATATCTTCAAGTAGATCCCACGTGTATTCAGGCCCATTAAAGCCCATAAACACAGCACGCTAGGGTTTCCGCCGCTGCTCCCATACGCTTAGTAAGTATAGTAAGGCAAGGCTCTGCAAACGCCACTATTCCCTGACACCGTTACCCTCCAGGGTAATAGTGATGTTCCTTGACATTGTTCCCTGACTTTGCAACAATGCTGTTCACACCATTCCTTGACACTGTACCAGTGTTGTTACCTCACACTGTTACCATCTGGGGTAACAGTGATATTCCCACACACTGTTTCCTCTCTTAATGGCTTCTATTGTTCCATGTTTATACTTGTTTCACCTAAACACTCAAGAAACACTCAAACCATCAAGTCTCATGGAGTTTGTTATCATCAAAACACAAGGAAATGTCTACTATTGTTTCTATGGTAACAGCCCCAATGTTCCCATGGAAACACTAGATTTCCAACAATTTCCCGCTTTTTGATTATGACAAACCCATACACAAAAAATGCATAATATATCAAGTGCGAAACATGAACCATACGCATTCTAAATCACTTACAGAGAGACTTGTTGTTCCCCCTAAAATTATGAAGTTCTTCTGTTGTTCCCCTGGAACAAGATGCTCTTTCCTACAAACCAAGTTAGACAGAACATTCCCCTTCGGTATAAGCATAAATATGCACCTCCTTGTGCAAGCTCATCTCTGCATTTTTCCCAACTTCCCCCTTTTGGCATCATTAAAAGGTTAGATCAAACAGGTAACAACACAGAGCTATCATAGTCTCAATTGAAACTACTAGAGTTATTTATGTCTGTGAAATTATCACACTTTCACAATGTTTCCAAAGCAATACATCAAGATAGAGTTCAAAAGCATCAAACAAACGAACTCAACAAGACTTTGAAACAATTTTTGTGGGGGTTAGACGGCTGTGGAATGAAATAAAGGGTTCCAAACATGTCTTAGCTACTAAAATAACGTTTCCCATGTCACCTTCAATGAGCTCAAGACCATCTTCCGATTTGGCTTGCATCTTTCACATCATTACCTTCATAAGTATAGGTTATGTCCCATCTATCATCTCATTTCCAGAAAAACCTACTAGGTCTCTCTCTTTTCTTCATGGCATCATTTATCGCCTTGATCCTGGGAGTTACTGTTTCTTGAGGAAATTTTCCCTCTTTTCTATTTTTCTCTCCCCCCTTGTTTTTAAGAAAACTCTCATTTTTCTTTTCTCGTCATTTCCTTTTCTGGCCAGCACATGACCACCCACGTTCTCTTCTTTCCATCCTTAGAACCTCACTTTCTCCTTTTTTCATTGATCCCTACAGCAATAGGTACCACACATCCTAGAGCATAGACATGATATGGAATAGAAATAGGCCGTGTTTGGATAACACATCAAGGACAAAAACATATAATGTATCCAAACAATATATAAGGTAAGGAATTTTTACATCCAAGTTACTGATCCCCGTTGTGGGTTAAAAAAACAGATGGGTTCATAGGAACCGTTACCTGGACAAGGCTTGGGGACGGCTTCACAACTGACTATCCTTTCGGCTTGTAACGAGGGTTAAACAAGATCAAGTCAGTTGTTTCACGCTACAAAGAAACGTGTTTTTGAGTTCATTCATTTTAGCTTTCAACTATTAGAGCATGCAATTTTCTCAAATTCCAATGCAATATTAGATCACACAACAAAGAGACAATATATAGTAACCATTAGACAGACAATAACAAATACATTGTTCCCCATAAGATGTTACCTAATTAACCAATCATTGGGGGAATAAAGGACCGGGACTTGCTTACCTCAAGGAGATCATCCCTAGCAACATCCTTGGATGCTAGTAGGACTTTCTACCTCATGCCTTAGAGAAGATGTCCGCCACTTGGTCCTATCTCCTTCAGCCACGCATCACACCGTTACTTCTTTTGGAAACAATAGGCATTGTTCCCCCTCAGCTTGTCACCATTACTCTGATCGGGGCACCGTTCCCCCTCAGTTTAATTAAGCACTTTCTGCACACTACCATGTGAGTCATGGACTCACCTCCACTAGAGGTTGTGAGGGATTAGAGAACACCTCCTCCTAAGTTTGTTCCGTTCCCCTCACACCTCCCTGCAAAACAAGCTCAAGTCTTGATTTTGGGTACCCAAACCAGTTTGGGTTCCCCTTGGTTAGTCCTCATACCAAAAGACTTAACATTTCCACAATTCATGCAAAAAGAATTAGAAAAGTTACCTTTCCCCGGTTGTTGCGCCTGCTGGGCATTGTTCCTACGTCCATGGAACCTTTTAATGTTCCTGAAAGCATAGTGTCCACGCTGTTCCTAGTTCCCATAGCCTCTTTGGAACTGTGGTTGTGCCTTATGTCCTTGAAACCTAGTACCCCCGTGTGGTGTCCAAGTTTTAGCTTTTGGACTGTTACGCCATGCACCTTGTGCACTTGAGTCACCCTTCTCTGGTTTGTAGCCCAAACCATAGGTGTTATGTTCATTATCTCCCATCTTAGGCTTGTACCTTGAAGTAGTGGTACTGTCCCCTACATAACCACAAGTATTGTTCCCTCCAAAACTAGTAGCCTTGTTCCTAGTGGCTTGCTTTAGCCATATTTGATGTGCCTTTTGTCCAACAAACCAAGATTGATCAGTATAACCATGGTTTTCAAGAAGACTTACTTTAGCCTCTAAGTGCTTGTTCTTGTCATTAGCACTTTGCAATCTCGTTTGAAGACGGAACAATTCCTCCTTGTCTTCAATGTTACGTCCCGGTTGTTCCCTAACAAATCGCAACTCATAGAGTTTCTTGTCATTTATAAGGTTAGTAGCAATAAGCTCATCAACCCTAGTTTTGAGTTCATTCACTTCAGATGTATCAAAGGGAACTCCCTCCCCATACTGTTCCATGAAAACAAGTAAATCAAAAATATTGAACCAAAAACAACTCAAAACAACTAACTATGATAAGCGCAGTAAGAACTCCCTCCCCATACTTAAATCTTTCATTGTCTGCAATGAAGCTAAGATTAAGGAAATTAGTAGAGAAGAAGGCATATCAGAAAACTCACATATGAAGAAGTAGTGATGGAATGGATGAACATTCGAAATAGTCGAATGCACAGCTCAAGGAATCCTTGATAGGAGTGTCCTGCTCTAGAAAACTAGGTTAAGGTGTCTGTCATTTCTCATTGGGTTGAGTTTTGTTACTATTAACCTGCGAGGCTCTACTATGAAGACTATCCTTTGGTGATGTTAGGGGGTACAATAAGGTGATCTCTTGGGGCCTTTGCTCTTCGATGTTGCTCTGCATCCTTTGATCCAGTCCATTAATCATGCTTGTAGTCTTAACCTCCAAGCTTGGTATCTTGACGATGACACCATTGTTGGAGATACTCTTATGGTGGCCAAGGCGCTTGACATTATAAGGACTGACGGACCCGCTCGTAGTTTGCTCCTAATTAATAATGATAAAACGGAGCCTTTTCGGCATCTGAAAGATTTGGTGGAGGGTGTTTTCCCATCAAACATATCTCGGGCTCGTAGGGGTGTCAAACTTCTTGGTGGGTCGATCAGCTTGGATGAGGGTTTTATCCAGGACTTGGGCTTGAAGAGGGTCTCTAAATGTATTGCATTAATGAAGGCGGTTAACCGGCTAAATGACCCCCGATGTGAGATCTTTCTTCTTTGTAATTGTGTTGGGGTTGCTAAGCTATCATATGCCTTGCTCCACTGTGTCTTTTAAGGATGCTCAAGTTCAGTTTGACAATGCTCTACGTCTCTCCTTGGATAAGGTTGTTGCTGCGTCAGGGCTAGGTTTTGGCGACTGACCATGGCATTTGGCCACTCTCCCCATCAAAAGAGGTCACCTTGGCATTTTTGTTGTTGGGGATGTTATCCATTATGCTATCCTTGCTTCTCGTCTTCAGACGTGCTCTCTCCAGGCCAAGATTCAGTTGAATGCAGGTATAGTCTCTCCTGACCCTTTCTTTCAGCATGCGCTTAATGACTTTAATGCCTTTTGTAACGCCGATGATGTCTCTTTCGCTACTGTTTCTCCTAGCCCCCAAATGATGAAAACTCTAGCAATGTGTTACTTTGGTGTCATTGAGAAGAGCCTCATTCACATGTACTTGCTTGACCCAAGGGAGGTTACCGTTCTTAGTTGTATTCGTGCTTCTCATGTGTAAGATTTTTTGTTCACTATCCCTATTGATGGCTTGGGACAAATTATGAACAATCGTCATTTTTATTCTATGTTGTGTTATAGGCTTATGAATTATGATACCTCTGTTTTCTTATGGTAGTATCAACCCGAGTTGCAACGCTCCTAGGATGGAAAAATAGAGGGATCACATTGTCCATTGTTCTAGTAAGGTGGGTGTTAAGTACATGCATAACTTGGTGCACGATATTCTTATTGATATTTGCTCTATAGTCGGGATAGTGGTATGGAAGGAGGCTCCCATGGGTTTCCTCTCGAAGAATGGACATGATCTTAGGCCCTCTGACAATTTACTCTTTAATTAACATGCATCAGGGTAAGGATGCTTGTGTGGATGTGAGTGGGTTTTCTCCCTTTGCTGGTATGAGAGTGAGTTCTTGGACGCCTGAAATGGCCTTGCACAACGCCGTGGAGAGGAAAATGAAGAAGTATGTGTCCAAATGTGAAGAGCACGGATACAAATTTATCCCTTTTGCTTTCTCTACGTTTGTGGAATTTGATAAGAAGGCTTTAGACACGCTTTAACGTACTAAGTCTCTATATTAGTTACTCTAATCATGCTAAGAGTGGTGTTTTGTTTTTTCATACATTGAGTTTTCAATTTAGAAAAGAGTGGGACTCAGCTTGTTTCTAAACTCCCATCCAACTTTATGTAATATTAACGCTAAGGAGAGATAGGTCTTGTAGTACAACATGTAACATTAGGTGGACTATTAGATTAAACTAACTAGAGGGTGAGATTTGAGGGTATACAATAAGATTATATTTAGGGGTGGATCTGATCATTCCTACGTGGCTGCTAACATGGAAAGAAACGTATATTATGGGATTTGCAAGAGAGAAAATCGGGGGGCAATTAAAAAGCCACGATTTTTAATCTTAAAAGGAAAGTAGCATATTTTTATGAGGATTGTTGGTTGTTCATTCAAATTAAAAAACCACGATTTTTAAAGATATATGGAAGTTCCTTGAATCTAGGGATTAACAAGTCTCGGAATATTTTATAAAAAATGAATTAATTTACCATAAAATTCAAAAACCGGTAGTGAATCCTAGAAAAACTATTTGTCCGTATTCGAATAACTCTGTACGATGGTTTGAATAGTTACAGAGCTGAACATGTTTTATAGCTTTATGAATCTTTTTCTAATTCGGTGTGTTCATATATTACTATAGTTGAATAAGGGTCTAAAACATAAGTAGACACCTAAACTTGTTCAATTTAGTCACTTAGACACCTCATCTTTGAAACGGACCAATCAAACACCTTAATTTGACAAAAACTACCTATTAAACACCTAAAGGCTGGCGTGACCTTGCGCGTGTGGATATAAGTGTGCGAGTGGTAAATTAACAACCCAAAATCTAAGCCTACGTGGAAATCGAAAAACAAAAAAAATATTAAATCTACTTTACTCATCTTCTCCTAGAGACCCCAATTTTGAATCGTTTCAACCACCATTTTTTGTTTTTCGATTTCCACCGTCCTCGCTAAAGGTCAACCACCATTTTTAGTCCAAACTCAACCACCATTTAATAACACCATTTTTTGTCTTCCTCCCCCAGCTTCTCGGCGACGAGGATGGTGGGCTTCGCATCGAGGGAGGCGGAGGCGGACACGATGGCGGATCGGCGGGGGACAGTGTTCATCATATAATCCATTCATCCCCCTTCTTGAATAACTGCAAAACAAAACGCGCATATCTGAATATCCATTCATGCATAATAGTACGCACAACTAATATTGTTGAACAAGTGTTCATCATATAATGCAAAACTATCAAAACGAAAATACACTATTGTAAAAGTTGTCTTATAATCATTAAAAAGCACTATTGTACAACATGAAAAATATAGAATAATTAAATTCTGTTATTTGAAAAAATATTATCAATATGTAGAAAAACACAATAGACAACACATGAAATGTAATATTCGGTGCCGTTTCGGTCTAGCCTCTTGATCTCCCGTTTCTTGACCGACAAGCCAATTCGAAACTTGGGGTTAAATTAGCCAACTTGGGGTTAGCTATATATAATAAAATATATATATATATATAATGAATTGAACAAAACCTAATAAGAGATCACTCCTTACCATAAGGAGTAGTCCTTACCATAAGAGTAGTCCTCACTTACCATAATAGTGAACAACTAAATATGAGAGAACGGGTGAACAATTATGGGCCTTTGGATGATATGCCAATGGAAGGCTCATATTTAATGTTCAAATTTGACCCAAATTCAAAATTAAACTCAATCCTTAATTATAGCTGTTATTGTTTAATTTTCGAATTTTTGAGAAAAATTAAAAATAAAATCAAAAAGGAAGGGCCGGGGAAGATTTATTTTAAAAAGGAAGGAGAAGATTTTATTTCAAAAAAAAAAAACAAATTAAAAACAAAATCTTCTCAGTTGCAAAACCGTTCCCCATTTTGATTTTCTTTCCAAAATCAAAATCGTTCTCTTTCCACTATATACTATACATTTTTTTTTGGTTGACTATATACTATACATTTCGTATATATATTCCTTGGGTTGTCATATACTATGTACTATACATATATACATCTTAGTCTGCAGGAATAGGTCACATACAATAATGTAATTAGTATCCAACCATAATAAATTTCGTATATACATTTCTCAGGTTGTCATATACAATGTACTATACATGTATACATCTTATTCTGTAGGAACATGTCACATAAACAATCCAGGCACAAGAAATTTCGTATATACATTCCCTAGGTTATCATATACAATAGTACTATACATATATATATCTTGATCTGTAGAAATAGGTCACATAAATAATCCAGCCACAACAAATTTCGTATATACATTACTCAGGTTGTCATATGCACGATTACTGTACATATATACAATGATTGGCAACGTGGTGGCTTTGGCGACGTGGTGGTTCCGACGGGGCCTTCAGGAGAATTGGTGGCTCCGATGACTGGCGCAATGGTGGTTCGATGGGGCCGGCGCAATGGTGGTGGCCGACGAAGTGGTTACACCTATCAATATATCCACAACAAATTTTGTATTTACATTCATTAAGTTGGTATATACAACATTAAAGTACATATGTACAGGTCGATCGGTAGAAATAGGTCGCATAAACAATCCAGCCCCAAAATATTGTTTATATACAGTCATAATATAGTCATATACATTCTTACTGTACGTATATACAACATGGAATAAAGAGGTCACAATCACAATATATCCACAAAAAATTTGGTATATACATTCTTTATGTCGATATACACAAGTATACTGTACATATATACATCTTTATAGGAATAGATAGGTCACAATAAAAGCACCAATAAATACTTATATACAATCCTTAGGTGTCCATATACATTTCAGCTGTACGTATATACATCTCGATCCCTATGAATAAGTCACATATACAATGTAACAACATAAATTTTCGTATATACATACATCAGGCTGTAACATACATTATTATTATACATATGTACATCTTCATCTGTAGGAATAGGCCAAATAAACGATTTACACATGAGATAACGATATATACAAATTCAAACCACCCATATACACGATGTAAAAATTATATACACAGATACCTGATGCTGTATTTATGCGACGTGGTGCTGAAATTCTATAGCGAGAGGGACGTCTGTAATGGCGAGAGGGAGGACGTTTGCAATGGCGAGAGGAAGGACGTCTGCAATTGCGGTGGCGAAATTCTATAGCGAGAGGGACGTCTGCAATGGCTGAAATCGGTTATGGAGGACGTTTGCAATGGCGACGTTGTGGTCTGCAATGGCGGAAATCGGCTATGGAGGACGTCTGCAATGGCGACGTTGACGTCTCTCATTTTGGTGGTGTTGTAGTAGTTAATTTCCCTTGTAAATAAATGTTTTTCATTCCTTTCCTTGTTAGTTTCGTTCCTTTTTTTAGCTTGGTTCCCGGTTTTCTTCAAGAGTCGGAAACTATGCGAGTTTGTTATGTTTTGTAGGTAAAATGGCGCATTTGAGGACGTTTTGGAGGAGTATCTAAGAAGGAGCTAAGCAAGGGAGCTAAGGAACGGAAGAGCCATGCGAAGAATGAAGAGGAACTCAAGGAAAACCAAGAAGAGAAGAAGGACCGAGACCCAGGACCGAGATACTACCAAGTCGGGCCCGAGTTCGAGCACCAGAGTACAGGACCGACGTTCCCAACGTCGGGCCCGATGTCTGCCCGCGTCGGTCCGAGTCGGAAAATTAGAGGATTGGGCTCCAAGGCACAATGTTGTGATCTTCCAATTTTGCCCTTCTTCTATTTTGGAATTCCTTGGTCCCCAATCAAGAGAAGAGGATAATTGACTCGGCTAAAGTCGTCGTGCCAAGAACAAAGATAAATAACCCAAACAAACAAACCAGTATAGCATGCAAGTAAGGGGTCGAACCCAAGAGAACTTAAGGCTTCTAGTATTAATATAATTATCAACTAAAGAAAGGGGGGATTTAGGAGAAAGATCTAAACTAAACTAAACTAGAAAGCAAATAACAAATAAACAAACAAATATGGGAGATAGGTTCATTCAAAAGATCCACTCTTTAATAATCACTCGATCATAGATTTATCCATTGATTTCATTCACACCTATGGTTAATTCCTATCCTGATCATTAACAATCGCAAGTCCACGGTCCAAGCAATTCTATAACCCTAGGCAAGGACGCTTAACCTAGAATTAGCATAGAGAACAAGGATATTAGGAAATCAAATCATGCAATCAAGCTACGAGTCTCATGCATAATTAAACCATTGAATACTCTTCCCTAAACTAGTCCACAGTCCTAGAATAGAGTTGTTTCGAGAAATAGGAAAGATGCATAGACAACAACCAATCCTAAATCAAACAATAGAACATCAATCAATTCAATAGGTTCATGACTCCTAAAGAAACAATAAACATTCATAAGATGAAGCACAAGAGAATCAATATCAACCAAAGGATAGAAATCAATTACCAAAATCTCACGAGTTCATACATCAGAGCTTCTCCCTTGAACAAACCCAAGGAGACTAGCTCTCCATAACTAAACTAAAAACCTAACTTGAGGAAGAAGGTAGAATGTAGAAGATATTTCAAAACCTAAGGCTGGCTCCTCCTTAAATAGCCCAAGGAACAAGCTCCACGAGATAGATAAGGAAAGAGGCAAAAGATAGAAAAGGAAACAAGATAGAAAGATTTCGGCCCGCTTCGGATTCAGCATCGCCGCAGCCGTGTCGCCCCCACCGCGCCCGCTTTATCACGGCAGAAAAGAACTTCTCGTCTCGGCAGCCACCGCGGGCGCGTCGGCCAGGCCGCGGTCGCGGAATCTCGACAAGATCGCTGGTGTCACTTCGGAGGCTGTTTTGACCATCTTCGGCTTGGAATCTGACTTCGGTGTAAAAAGATGAATTGAAGCCCTTGAAGTTAGCTTTCCAATGGCACCGGAATCAAGTCAATCCGACCTCTGTAGCTCAAGATATGGCCTTTGCAAGCAAGTGGTGTCGCGTAGATAGCTCAAAACGCCTTAAAACTCTTGATTCTTGAATTCTTGTGTCTTCGGCCTAGATATTACAATTACGCACAACTCTAACCTAAACACATTCAATATAGCCCTAAAATACAAGAGTTAACCTATACAAAATAGGCTGAATCAAATTCCCCCATACTTAGATCTTGCTCGTCCTCGAGTAAGCTCAAAACAAATACAACAAGATAGCACATCTAAGATCTCAAGAAATATAAGGGAAAATAAAAACACTAAACTCACAACCCGAACCCAAAATATAGAGAAATCATGAGCATAAAACAATGAAGCTCAAACACACACCTCACAACATGATATAACACTCAAGCTCTAAAAAATGAAAGAGAGCAACCTAGGATCTACCCAAATCTAACATGTAAGCCCCAAAGTCCCCAAGCAAGAATGAATCCTAGTCACTCGAATTTTTCCGCTCAATTCTGCTTAGGCGCCCTTTCGGGTTTTCACCTAACCACTCTTTTCATTTTTCTCAATGGTGTGCTCACAAAAACTCACATCACTCAAGAACCTCATATTACCCCAGCCTAATGCTGGTCCGGGTTACCTGCTTATTACCTGAGCCGCCCTTTCGGGTTTTCGACTCATCCCAGGATTTATATGCCTTTTTTCAATTTTTATGGCTTTTTCTATCTGTTTCTTTTTCTTTCTTCCTTTATTATGCAAAAAGTATGGTGCAAGTGCTCCATGAAAAGAAGAAAATCAAAACTCTGAAGCAAATCTCTAACCAAGCTAACTAGGATAAGCAAATCTCTAACTAAGCTAACTAGGATAAGCGAATGCGAGTACTCCTTCCCCCATACTTAAATCCTTCATTGTCCTCAATGAAGCAAAGAGAAAGGATAGAAGCAAGGAAAAAGGTATATCAGAAGACTCACAAACGATGAAGAGGGGTGGAATGGAAGAACTCTTCAAAGGTGGTAGAATAGAAACAACTCCGTAATCCAAGTCTGGTGGCTAACCGCGGGCGCGGCGTAGTGGGTGCGGGCGCGGAATTATTACAGTGAGCAAAGTCAGCATCGGGTGGATCACCGCGGGCGCGGCCGGTGTGGCGCGGGCGCGGAGGTCTTGACTTCGTCTCGAACAACGTGATGTGCAAACAACCTTCGTATCTTGGCTCGTCTTTTGGAAGATGATCAATACTCGGACTCGAGCCGTAGAGATGAGAACTCTCGGGGGAACAAAGCTCCCCCATACTTAGGCTTTGACACGTAGCCATAAGAATGGAATTACAAAGGTGGATGGAAAGAATATAGAAGAGATGGAAAGATAGAAGATGGAGTAGAATGGATATAGATAGATGGAAGATATAGAGATAGAGTGGGACCAAGAAGTCCTCTTTTTGTCTTTTTTTTTTCATTTTTTTTATCAACAAAGGACGGCGCCAAAATTTGACTCGGCTAAAGTCGTCGTGCCAAGAACAAAGATAAATAACCCAAACAAACAAACCAGTATAGCATGCAAGTAAGGGGTCGAACCCAAGAGAACTTAAGGCTTCTAGTATTAATATAATTATCAACTAAAGAAAGGGGGGATTTAGGAGAAAGATCTAAACTAAACTAAACTAGAAAGCAAATAACAAATAAACAAACAAATATGGGAGATAGGTTCATTCAAAAGATCCACTCTTTAGTAATCACTCGATCATAGATTTATCCATTGATTTCATTCACACCTATGGTTAATTCCTATCCTGATCATTAACAATCGCAAGTCCACGGTCCAAGCAATTCTATAACCCTAGGCAAGGACGCTTAACCTAGAATTAGCATAGAGAACAAGGATTTTAGGAAATCAAATCATGCAATCAAGCTACGAGTCTCATGCATAATTAAACCATTGAATACTCTTCCCTAAACTAGTCCACGGTTCTAGAATAGAGTTGTTTCGAGAAATAGGAAAGATGCATAGACAACAACCAATCCTAAATCAAATAATAGAACATCAATCAATTCAATAGGTTCATGACTCCTAAAGAAACAATAAACATTCATAACATGAAGCACAAGAGAATCAATATCAACCAAAGGATAGAAATCAATTACCAAAATCTCACGAGTTCATACATCAGAGCTTCTCCCTTGAACAAACCCAAGGAGACTAGCTCTCCATAACTAAACTAAAAACCTAACTTGAGGAAGAAGGTAGAATGTAGAAGATATTTCAAAACCTAAGGCTGGCTCCTCCTTAAATAGCCCAAGGAACAAGCTCCACGAGATAGATAAGGAAAGAGGCAAAAGATAGAAAAGGAAACAAGATAGAAAGATTTCGGCCCGCTTCGGATTCAGCATCGCCGCGGCCGCGTCGCCCCCACCGCGCCCGCGCTATCGCGGCAGAAAAGAACTTCTCGTCTCGGCAGCCACCGCGGGCGCGTCGGCCAGGCCGCGGTCGCGGAATCTCGACAGGATCTCTGGTGTCACTTCGGAGGCTGTTTTGACCATCTTCGGCTTGGAATCTGACTTCGGTGTAAAAAGGTGAATTGAAGCCCTTGAAGTTAGCGTTCCAATGGCACCGGAAGCAAGTCAATCCGACCTCTGTAGCTCAAGATATGGCCTTTGCAAGCAAGTGGTGTCGCGCAGACAGCTCAAAACGCCTTAAAACTCTTGATTCTTGAATTCTTGTGTCTTCGGCCTAGATATTACAATTACGCACAACTCTAACCTAAAAACACTCAATATAGCCCTAAAATACAAGAGTTAACCTATACAAAATAGGCCGAATCAATAATTAGAGGTGATTAGAGAGGATTAGGGGGAGATCACACACACACACCAAAAATCACTCTCAAAGGCTCAAGGAAGACTTGGAGAGCAAGGAGAAGAAAGGAGGAGGAGAAGAGAGAGAGATCGGTGGAGCTAGAGAGGAGATTAGTGAGTTTGTACTTGTTTTCCTTTGGTTTTAGTAGAATTAAGACTTGGATCTTGTGAACCCCTTTGGATTTGAATGCAATTTAGCTTTGGTTTGAGATTGATGATTGAGATTTGCATGATTTGCCATTTGATTGCTTTTTACTCTTACTTGATGGAGTAGATTCCATAGTCTTGGGCTATGGGGGAAACCCCTATCTAGGATTGGGAAGGAAACCCCAATTCCATAGCCTTGAGTGCTTGATCTATGAATCCTCTCTACATTGAGCTTCAATTCTCTTGTGAAAACAAGGGACCTAGGGCTTGTGATTGGTAAGAGTAAGCGGAAGCAATCTCGAACCCATCACTAGACCTAGCATCGAAGGTGAGTGGAAACTCCCTTGGCTCGAAGTGTAGAGTGGAGGGATCGGAGGCTAGCAACCTCGATCTCATAAGGATCAACACTTATTGGCTGAATTGGGGTGGAATTACCCAAGTCTAGTTAGGGAAGGAACCCAAAAACCCAAGACCGATCTACCAAATTTGCAAGACCGAGTTACCCAGTACATCGGGCCCGACGTAGTGTGTGTCGGTCCCGGCCAAATCGACCTCGATCCACCCTCGGACCGAAGTGACCTGTGTCGGTCCGAGGTGATTCCTTTTGATTTTCCTTGTTTTGCCTTTCTTTTACCTCTTTTTAGTCTTTTCGGTACTCTCAACGCACGAACTCCCGTGTGTTCGACACCCTACCTCTCTTACTACAATTGGGGTTCGGTTTATAAATTTAAATTTTGATATCATCCGATCCGGACGAGACCCCATCAGAATTTTGGCGCCGTTGCCAGGGAGTTCTACTTGTTTGAGGTACCCTCTTTTGTTGAGTGTTTGATTGGTAGTGATTTGGGTGAGGGACTAGCCCAAGCCCCTTGTTTGTTTTGATTCGGTTTTGTTTGTGTCTTTGGTTGTAGGTGCATGCGAGCTCGTTCCGTCCGAGGAACACTTGAGCTCGACTTTGTGTGTGATCCGGAAAGCATCATCAAACAAGCTCGAAAGAAGAAGAGAATGGCGGACCAAGCCCGTGATGAGGAGGTTGAAAGGATGAGAGCCGATATGGCTCGAATGCAACTTGAAATGGCGAACCGATATGCCGAGGCTAGGAGAGAGCGTGAGCAAAGGATGAGATTGGAGGCTCAAATCAACACTCAACCCCGGAATGCTAGACAATACATGCATCCGGAGTTGAAGGTGCCGGAACCGGCCATCGTCTTGCCGGAGGTGTCAAAGAATTTTGAGATCAAAACTCAATTCATCTCACTCATCAAGAGAGAGCAATTTCAAGGGAGACCGAATGAGTGCCCGATCGAGCATGTGAAGCAATTCAAAGACCTATGTGAGACCATCTCGACGGATGATGAAACACTTGAGTACGTGCTACTCAAAGCCTTCAAGTGGTCGTTGGGAGGCAAGGCGTTGCATTGGTTGGAGAGCCAAGCACCTCGTTCCATCACATCATGGAGGGCTCTCAATGAAGCATTCTTGATGAAGTTCTTTCCGCCCACCAAGACGACGGAGCTTTGAAGGAAGATAGCAAGCTTTCAACAAGGAGCCCACGAGCCACTCTTCGAGGCTTGGGATCGGTTCAAGGAAATGTTGAGGGCATGTCCAACGCATGGGCAACAACCATATGTCCTTCAAGACATATTCTTCCAAGGAATCAACCCCGCCACCAAGGATAAATTGAACCTTCATACCGATTGTGGGTTCATTGACTTGCCTCCGGAGCAAGCGTGGGAGTTGCTAGACAAGCTCTCCGATTATGAAGCCATGTATGGAGTAAATCAAGTGAAGAAGGAAGTAAGAGTCCATGGAGACGGTGCGAAGAGGCTCTACGATCCAAAAAGTGAAGAGGTGGATAAAGATGTGAAGATCCAATTCCTAGAGGATGAGTTGAATAAGATGAGGAGGAAGATGGGTCATCTCCAACAAAACACAAGAGCTTGTGAAGAGTGTGGTTCTTTGAAGCATGGAGCCCAAGAGTGCCCAAATGAACGCCAAGTCCGATTGGCCGAGCAAATTGAGGAGGCACACTATGTTCAAAGGAACTTCAGAGGGAGAGCCAATTTCAACAATGGAGGAAGGTGGAACCAAGGCCAAGCTAGTGGCTACAACAACAACTTCAACCAAAACGAGCCAAGGGCCCAACCACCACCATATCGACCTCCGGGATTCTATGAGCAAACACCACCATGGGCTCAAGATTTGAAGAATCAAGTCACCAACATGGAGAGAAGATTTGATGATCAATTCAAAGAGTTGAGTGTTTGGAGAAGGCAAGTGGACAACCAATTTGTTCACATGGCGAATCAACTTCCAAGAGAGGAAGGGAGACTCCCGGGCCGACCCGAGGAGAATCCCCGTGCCCAACAACAGCAAAATGAAGTTCGAGCCATAGGATTAAGGAGTGGACGGAGTTTGCCCGAGCCACAAGTTCCAAGAACAAGAGAAGAAGGTCGGACCGAGTTGCCCAGTAACTCGGGCCCGACGTGCCATGACGTCGATCCAGAAGACGGAGGAAGTCCCCTGAGTTGGACCGAGGAGGAGCAGAACTCGGGCCCGACGTGCCCTATAGTCGGCCCGATGTGCCGAGAAATTCCCTGCCCCCGGACCGAGGTTCCTAAAGTCGGTCCCGAGGTCGATCCGAAGTCGATCCAAGCTGAAAATGTTGAGAGAGATCAAGATCGGTCCAAAGAGGTGGATCCAACCAAGAAACAAGGTGCCACAACTCTTCCATACCCTTTGAAGAAGCCCAAGGAGATTGTTGAGGGCAAGTTTAAGCGGTTCTTGAAGCTTTTGCAAGGCTTGAACATCACCATTCCATTCACCGATGCTCTAAGTGAGATGCCATCCTATGGAAAGTTCTTGAAGGAAATTTTGAGCAAGAAAAGATCAATTGTAGAGATGCAAGATGAGGTGAAGATCTTGGAGCTACCTCAAAAGCGAGGTGATCCCGGAAGGTTTGCTATTACCGTGGGTATTGGGTCACGAAAGTTTCAAGCATTGTGTGACCTTGGAGTGAGTACAAGTGTTATACCATACACCATATGGAAGTCTACCGCTATGGGTCTAATTGCTCCGGTTAACATGAGGTTGACTATAGCCGATGGGACATCAATTGAGCCGATTGGAGTGGTAAAGGACTATCCGGTATGTGTGGAAGGACACTATGTCCCGGCGGAGTTTGTTGTGGTTGACATGCTAGAAGTACCGGGAGAGCCTATCATTTTGGGAAGGCCATTCCTTGCTACGGTGGGAGCCGTAATAGATGTGAAGAAAGGTCACTTGTCCCTTGAATTTGGAGGGGTGGAGCTCGATTTCTCCTTCAAACCAACATCAAAGGAAGCTTTGCATAGAGAAGCCAAGATGGTCCAATTTCTTCCAAGAGGGGTGCAATGGGAAGCTATATCTAACAAGCCAAGTACAAGGAAGCTAGAGTTGAAAGCCATCCCACCACCCTATGGAGTTGAAGTGAAGAATGAAGGGGAGGTTGCTAATCAAGAGGAAGATGAGAAGGTGGAGAGTGGAATGTCTTACTTGGAGGTGTTCAAGGCCGAAACGGAGGAAACCCAAGCACCACCGGAGCCTTCACATGAACTAAAAGAGCTTCCAAAGGACTTGAGGTACGCCTTTCTTGGTCCTAATTCTTCATTGCCCGTAATTGTGAATGCAAGTTTGAATGAAAAGGAAGAGTCTAAATTGCTAGCGGTCTTAAGAAAGCATAGAGGAGCCGTAGGGTATTCATTGGAGGAACTAAAGGGAATTTCACCATCAATTTGCATGCATAGGATCTACATGGAGGACAACCATAAACCCACTATTGAACCACAAAGAAGATTAAATCCTAATATGAAGGAAGTGGTTAAAAGTGAGATACTTAGGATGTTGGATGCGGGAATCATCTTCCCAATTTCGGATAGCAAATATGTTAGTCCCGTGCATGTAGTTCCTAAAAAGGGTGGATTGACCGTAGTTGAAAATGAGAAAGGAGAAATGATTCCTACAAGAACCACTACAAAATGGCACATGTGCATTGATTACCGAAAGTTGAATAGTGGAACTCGTAAGGATCATTTCCCCCTTCCTTTTATTGATCAAGTTCTTGAAAGATTAGCACAACATGAATACTTTTGCTACCTTGATGGGTATAGTGGATTTTGGCAAATTCCTATTCACCCCGATGATCAAGAGAAGACGACTTTTACATGTCCCTATGGAACCTTTGCCTATAGACGCATGCCGTTCGGTTTGTGTAATGCTCCGACAACGTTTCAAAGATGCATGATGTCTATCTTCTCCGACATGGTAGAGGAAATAGTGGAAGTATTCATGGATGATTTTTCGGTCTATGGTTCCTCTTTTGATGCTTGCTTGGCTAATTTGGATAGTGTTGGCTAGATGTGAGGAGACTAACCTTGTGCTTAGTTGGGAAAAATGTCATTTCATGGTTAAGGAAGGAATAGTTCTAGGACATCTCATTTCTAGTAAAGGAATAGAAGTTGATAGGGCAAAAATTGAGATAATTGAAAACCTTCCCCCACCTACTTGTGTGCGTGATGTTAGGAGTTTCTTAGGTCATGCAGGCTTCTATAGACGCTTCATCAAAGATTTCTCTAAAATCTCAAAACCATTGTCTAACCTCTTAATGAAGGATGTTCCCTTCGAATTTTCCGAGGATTGCATGAGTGCTTTTTGTAGGTTGAGAGATGCTTTGGTTTCGGCACCTATCATGGCGTCACCCGATTGGAATCTTCCCTTCGAAGTGATGTGTGATGCAAGTGATTTTGCCGTGGGAGCCGTTCTTGGGCAAAGAAAAGAGGGAAAGTTGCATGCTATCTATTATGCAAGTAAAACCTTGGATGAAACTCAATGCAAGTACACAACTACGGAAAAGGAATTCCTAGCGGTGGTGTTTGCATTTGAAAAATTCCGGTCATATCTTGTGGGATCTAAAGTGGTAGTCTATACGGATCATGCGGCAATCAAGTACCTCATGAAAAAGAAAGATGCAAAACCAAGGCTTTTGAGATGGATGCTTCTTCTTACTCTTACTTGCATCGATCCAAGCTGAAAATGTTGATGATTGAGATTTGCATGATTTGCCATTTGATTGCTTTTTACTCTTACTTGATGGAGTAGATTCCATAGTCTTGGGCTATGGGGGAAACCCCTAGCTAGGATTGGGAAGGAAACCCAATTCCATAGCCTTGAGTGCTTGATCTATGAATCCTATCCACATTGAGCTTCAATTCTCTTGTGGAAACAAGGGACCTAGGGCTTGTGATTGGTAAGAGTAAGCGGAAGCAATCTCGAACCCATCACTAGACCTAGCATCGAAGGTGAGTGGAAACTCCCTTGGGTCGAAGTGTAAAGTGGAGGGATCGGAGGCTAGCAACCTCGATCTCATAAGGATCAACACTTATTGGCTGAATTGGGGTGGAATTACCCATGTCTAGTTAGGGAAGGAACCCAAAAACCCAAGACCGATCTACCAAATTTGCAAGACCGAGTTACCCAGTACATCGGGCCCAACGTAGTGTGTGTCGGTCCCGGCCAAATCGACCTCGATCCACCCTCGGACCGAAGTGACCTGTGTCGGTCCGAGGTGATTCCTTTTGATTTTCCTCGTTTTGCCTTTCTTTTACCTCTTTTTAGTCTTTTCGGTACTCTCAACGCACGAACTCCCGTGTGTTCGACACCCTACCTCTCTTACTACAATTGGAGTTCGGTTTATAAATTTAAATTTTGATATCATCCGATCCGGACGAGACCCCATCAGACGTGGTGGTCTGTAATGGCGGAAATGCTGCGATGAAGGACGTCTGCAATGGCGGAAGTGCTGGGTTGGAGGACGTCTGCAATGGCGGAAGACACAAATCGCAGATGCGTGTTTTGAATTGCGTCTGCAATGGCGATTTGTGATTTGCGTCTGCAATGGTGATTTGTGGTGGTTGCAATTCGCAGATGCGTGTTTTGAATTTGGAATAATTGTGATTTGGGTGGTTAGAAAATATGGGAGAGAATCTCTCTAATTTTGGTTTTATATTTCTATTTTCTTATTAATGAATATTGAAGATACAAATCCAGCCATCCATTCACTTGTTCTCTATAGGAAATTGTTCACTATAGAACCTAACTCTATATATATATATATGTATATATATAGTTAGCTATACCGGGTATTATTAAGAGATAGCTAATTGATTAGGTTAAGTGCAAATCTGCCCAAAGCAAGGTGAGTAATTTCTTAAGGTGAGTGCCGTCTTTTCTTCCTTCTCATTCCCGATCAAACTCCCTTCTTAATTCCAAGATAACGTCCTACCATTGCCGTCCTCTTTGGGTCCGACTTCGTACCCATTTTCGGTGATTGTTCTCCCTTGTTTTCACTCTCATTTTTTTTTCGGGTCATCCGATCGTCCTCACTCTCTGTTCGTGTGGCCAGCAGTTCACCCTAGCGGCCCGGTCTTTCTCTACTGTCGCCGGTGCCGTTCTCATGAGCTTTTGCCGATTTCCCGTCGTTACGATCCGGTAAGCACTCTTCTGTCTCTCTCACCTCCTTTCTGGGTAGGACTCACCGGGGAAGACGCACATCAGGCAACACCGGGCCTGGTGGTTGCGGGGTTTCGCTAAGCGGGATAGCATGTTGTCGTTCGGGCCAGGCAGTACGGTCTTTTCGGGGTGCATGGTGTGGTTGTGAGCGAAGATCGAGCCTAGGCTGAATCATCGGGTCGGGGTTCCGGGAGATGGGCTCGCTCGTTGAAGCGATCGATTGGTGAAGTGTTGGAGGGTTGTCCGGCGAGAGATCGTTGCGTGGGTGGGGAGTTGCATGAGGATATGGAGAGGATAGTTCGGGTAGTTAGAGTTCAAGATCAAGGGGAAAAAAATATAATAATTAGTTAATTAATAATAATAGTAATAATGAAGTAATCAAAAGCTAATTAAGAGATATATAGTTAATCGATCATGTAAATAGTAAATCGGGAACTCATGTGGGGTTAGAAAGTGGATTCCGACTTCTGAGATAATTAGCCGATCATGTATACAATTAAGAGGTCGTTTGGTAAGAAGCCTTAATTAGGAGCTCTCAGTCAATCGGGTTAAGTCGAGGTCGGTTTTGGGTTTTCGGGTCTTTAAAATCCTTTTTATTAAGGCACCGGTTCAAATAAAAACACAAATTATCCTAAAAACTAAAAACAATCAAGGGCCGTCGGATTACGTGGATGGACGGCTGTGATGATAAGCTCTTCCCCTTTTAATTTTTAAGAAAACGGGGGCAAAATCGTCATTTTTGCCCAGCCCTGAATTCTTCTACCCTTCGCTGTTAGAGCTAGAAATCAACCAAGCAAGATTGGTGACCCCTTAGCCTAGATCGGGCTTGAACTAAGCAATACGAACTCAAGAATTGAAGAAGAAAACGTGTGAATTTGTATTGATGTATGTGAATGTGAGTAATAACGTGTACATTGTGTGTAATTTCGTGACCCCCCTCTATGTATATATAGGGGATACCTAAGATAGAATATTTACAAGATAGCTTATACATCTAGATAGATATGATACAATAGATATGATATTCTTCTTGATATGATAAGATTTTCTTCAATATGGTGGATTCTCTCGTGTAACAACCTTGGATCTCTTTGATATGGCAGTTTATCTTGAATAACAACTTCGGATCTCATGGGCCTATCTAGATACGCGTACGGGTTCAAAAAGGATTATGGGCCTCAAGCCTTGGGTCCAACAATACCCCCGGATCGGGTTGTAAATCCAGACCTGCTATGGAGTTTAGAAGCCGATTCGTAATGTATCGTCGAAGTCTTTACTGTCTTGAAACCTTGTTGACTTGTCCAGAACCATCATCAAAGAGGATTCTAGAGTTTGAACACTCTTGGTAGATGTTCAAGAAACTGAAGAATATGTCTCAGCGTGAAAGCTTATGTCTTGAAAACTGCGTCCCGAAGTGACTTCTTAAAGTAGTAATACTGGTTGGCCTTGCTTGTCTGCACCAAAGATTCTCTACGTCAGCTAGCGAGTTCTCTATGAGTTGCACTGCGCTCGGGAAGTGAAGTTGTGAAGGTGACCTAGTGTTTGGTCAATGTAGTGGTCGTCGTGGTTGCTTAGTATTTGGTGAAGCCTCGCCTTGAATATTTCTTGAGATTTTGCTGCTGAGAAGTATGATTATTAGGACATAACCACATATTGGAACAATGTTCCCATGTATCTCCATCCCAGTACCGCAGTACTAGGCTCTTTCGCACGACTTGTCTCTTGCAAACGTACCCCAGACAAAATAGTGATTATAGTGTCGTTTGAGACCTTCTTGAAAGTACTCGAATCCCTGTCTTAGGTTAGAGATGATTGGCTAGATTGTAATTATGATGGGCGTGCTTCACGGAATTCCAGTTTGCTGATCCAGAAACATTCACGAGCAGTTGTAGATCTCTTGGACTCTTCAAGTACCCTTGTGTGGTTATTGCTTCCCTCTTATAGAGTGTTGGTCTTTGAATTGACCCCATTGTATATTGCATCCTCTAAGCCAAGAACTTTTGTCGGTGTTGTAACGTCTTCATTTTGTAAGAGTTTTTGCATACCCCTGTCTAGGGTCGTGTTCTTGCTATGAGATCCAAAAACGACCGTTCGGTCTTGTTCTATTGTATCGTTTTCTAGTTGTATGGAGTGAGTCGATGAGAAGGTTAATCAATATTACGATCACCTTTCAATAATACAGGCAAGCCATGTCTAATGGTTCCTATTCCAAGGTAGGGAGGTGTATTTCTAGAATCTGTATCTAGAAATGATTGTCTCGCTTTCGTCTCTTGTTGAACGGTACACTCGTTCTTTGACTGTAGAGTGTGGGTCGGTGCATGTTTCGAAAGTATTTTTGTAAGTTTGGTCCAGGATTGTACCCCGGACGCAAGTGTGGTGCGGCGTCCCGCAATAGTGGTTACTCGATGTGAGTATGCTCTAGAGCTTTGTTAGTATGTAAATCGTACCAGGGGGAACTGCCTGGTAAGATGTTCTTGCAACCATACCAGGGAGAACTGCCTGGTAATATGTGTTAGTAACCGTTCCAGGGGGACTTCCTTGTAGGACGTGTATGTAACCGTTCCAGGGGGACTGCCTGGTAGGGAGTCTTCGTATCCGACTTACGTGGTCGTAGCCGTTTTTAGGATGGGTATGTATTCTAGGTAGCGTGTCTAGAGAGTGTATCTAGAGACTTACGTGTATATTTGCTCGAGCGGTGCATGTGTTTGTGACAGAGTCCTTAAAGGTATTTAATGCGTCTCAAAGGTCGTTTGTCGTGATATCACTAAACAAGCTTTTTTGTACGATGTGCTAATGTTAGCTCAAGATGTCAACCGTTAAAGGGTTATCTAGGTTGTACAACCATGTTGTTCTTGCAATCGTACCAGGGGGAACTGCCTGGTAGGATATGTTTGTTACCGTTCCAGGGGGACTGCCTAATAGGATGTGTTTTATGGATCCATTGTTTCGTGCGAGTTTTGCCTTGCGAGATTTGCAACACTGGCGATAAATGCCTAGGTCAACTTATGGGCCTAATCGTTACGTCCACGAGATTTGTGGTATAATCTGGCGATTAAATGCCTAGGTTAACTTATGAACCTAAAATATCCTTTCTCACGAGATTTGCGGGATATCTTCCGCGAGCTTTGCGGGAACATGCGTTTATGTGTAGTGATGTTAGAACCCGTTGTTAGCCTGATCAAGGCTACTAGGTAGGTATCCTAGGGGGGAAGACTTTGTGTCGTGTTGGTCTTTGCACAACACTGTCCATGCTAAGTTTGCAAACAATCTTTAAGCGTAGTCATACTAAAAATATATGTAATATGCTGAAAGAATTGCAAAGGAAGGAAAGAACAATAGTGTTTCAACTAATGCTAAATGCTAGAACTGTTATCTAGAATGCAAAGATGGGTGAATAGTGTACCACTTTCTTGTGAACTTTGAAGTTTTGTGGATAACCAGTGCCTGGTGTTGGCACGAGCCTTTCTTGCGTAGTCGATGTGTAAGTATTCCACCTGTAATGCTGGGAAATCATATGAGCATTAGCATGGATTGCTCTTAAGGCGTTATCAAAGAACAACGTAGCCACGAGTATGGAAGTCAATCTTCAAAAATATAAGCATTAGCAACTAAGTACTAGATAGGGAAAAACTTAGCCAGTTTCAGAGTCTAGATACCAAAACAGGGAAAGATCTGGAGTAGTTCTCAAACAATGTCATGTGATAATAGTAATTGTAGCATAATTCACCAACAATAATGGGTGGAGAGTATACACACCCCAGATCAGATCCAAAAAATAAAAAGGAAGGAATTGACATGAGAGTCGAAAAGTGTTGGTTAAGGGTGCTTCCCTGAGTATTGAAGATGTAGGACCCTTTCTAGGTCATCTAGGTATCGCATAACCCGAGGGCACGGGTCTTTTGTTGTCATAAAAGGTCGTAAACTTCCATGTATGAAGTTCCTACCTCTTGGGTGTAAGAGTAATGTACAATGTTAGTAAGAGAATAATCTGGAATCTTCAAAAACATGATCAATCAATCATGTTCCAATCAAGCGATTTATCGTCCAGTTTAATATGATTTCTCAATGCGTCTAGCAATTGAATCTAGTAAACGGTAAACATGCATGAGCATAAAAGATGATGCTTTTAAGATGTATAATCAAGAAAGAGAGATTATCTTTTAGCACAAGAAAAATATGGAATCAATTGTGATCTTGACTCCAGAAGGGTCATCTAGGTCGATTTGTCCGGGCTGGCTTCACGTTGTGTTTCTCCAAGATATGGCGTCAAAGCTGCTACGTCTCTTGATGCTTCTTTGCGACCATCAAAGTATAACCTCTGTGATTTTTCTGGAAGTATCTGGAAGCAACCCAGCAATCAACTAGATTGGCTTGCTCTCCAAGTAAGACAGTTAGATGGGTATCGTAACTAGATCTCGCGTCTAGAAACTTTAATTGCGTGTAGAACCTGCGATCACATCTAGATACTCCGTCTAAAAACTCAGATCGCGTGTAGAAACTGCGATTTCGGGGACTAGCCCGCTTCCTAGCTATCACTCTGTAGGAACTCGGATCGCGTGTAAAAACTGCGATCATACCTAGATACTTCGTCCAGAACTCCGATCACGTCTAGATACTCCGTATGTTGGATCGTTAGTCAAAAATACAAGGACGTCCTTAACAGGGTTAAGGTCGTCCTTTACCAGGATGTCCTTAATAAAGCTTAAGGACTTCCTTAGCTCGCAGCGGAAATCAAAAGACTAAACAAGTAAAGACAATAAGTAAGGAACGCTTTTGATTTATAGAGGAACCACTCAAGTACCAACTAGTCCTTGAGTGTAAACCTCTACCTCCTTGGAGGATTTTGTAATAGCTTCTTTCCTTTCTTATTAAGTTTCCTTACAATACACTGGCGAGTAGTCACACTTCTCTGGCACTTAGAAGGGCGTCCCTAAGCCCACTAGTAACAACGCCTTTAAGCCTGTAGAGTAACCTAACTTAATCTCTCTAAAGGATGCTATCACCTTTTCCTTACAGTTCGTCGTAAGGACTCTCTCACTATTTTTGTTCTTTTCTGTTACAAACACTTTGTGGTTTTGTGGTACGCTTCTCGCTCGATCTAACACCTAGTTCTCACTTGTTCTTGAGCTTGTTCTTGGTGTTCTTGGTGTTCTTGAGCGACTGACAAATTCCCTGAATATTCTCTGAAGTGTCACATCACAATAAATGCTCTGGACGAGTATTTATAGTGACATTGGGAAAGGGCGACTTTCTCTGACGATCATGCCCTTTGGGGACGTTGCAACAGTAATCAGCTTCCACGTGTCTCTGTGATGATCAAGGAAGCTTACTGGAAATTCCGTTAGACTTGGATGCGGGATCTTCTTCCACGTGGAGATCATGATCAAAGCTTGTCTGGTGATGTCACTTTGTCGGCCAGCTTTGAAGGACTCCAGTGTAAAGGTTAAGGACGGTGTCCTTGTGTATGATTTTGCCAAGCCGTTCACTGAGAGACATAGCGTCCTTACTCCTTAAGGACGACTACATGTTTATCAACTTGTTGTCCTTTTCAACGTGCGTCCCTGAAACACTTGGACAACTTATTAGATCAAGGCGAGTTTGTCATATCAAAACTAAGGGACGCCAGGCACAATGTTAATTACTGAAGGCGTCCTTAACATTGTCCCAACAATTTCCCCCTTTTTGATGATGACAAACTCTAGGCAATAAACGTTTTGAACTTAAACTCTAGCATGCTTGAAAACTTAAAAAGCGTCCTTTCGTCACTTAGTGAAAGTCTATAAGCACAAGTTTTCAGCTCTTGATCTAATCTCTCTTTTGGATGTTAAGGAAAGGACGGCTTTTCTATTCAAAGATTTCTTTCTTAACTAGCGTCCTTAGATTTTATTCAGAGGCATTTACGTCCTTAGTTCCTTTCACTAAAATTCTCCCTTAACACTTGCATATTCTAGATAACTAATAAAAGTGCATCTCTACAAAACTACACTTCCCCCTTTTGGCATCATCGAAAAGAATAACAAGTTAGCATAAGGACGATAGCGCAAAATCACAACTATAGACAAGTAAACGCTTAAACACACAAATGCACACAAAGATGAGAATTGCCATTTGAAAGAAGAGATAGTCATTACAGACATTCAGACAAATGTTTTTAAATGAAAAGAAGCACAAGCAAAAAGATAAGGGAATAAAGGGTTAGGCGGTAGGTGATCCAGCAGGACGGCTTTGATCATTGACATTAGCGTCCGTCGCAGCAGGTTCCTCTTCCTCTTGCGTATCACCCTCTGTACTATCCTTGTGAACTGACTGGACTAGCAGCTTAATCAAGTCGTTCTGAGTCTTAACAGCCTGAAAGTAATGATAGTTCTGTTGCAAGGCCGCATTGTTCTGCTGAATGATGGCGTTCCCTTGTTGCGCAAGAACATTTTGGTTGTTAAGAATGAGGGCGTACAGCTGCTTCTCAGAATAAGCTTCAGTGTTGGAGGGAGCAGGAGAGCACTGAAAGTACGACGGCTGTTGATGAGGAGGAAGATGAGAAGGAGAAAAGTTGAAGTCCATCGGCTCTGCATGAATAAAGGACGATAACTGATCAACTTCTGCATAGCGAGCAACACGATCTTCCTCAGTCTCAGCAACCAAGGGAGGATCAGAGACAACAGTCTTCCCTTTCTTGGCAGCCTCTTGTCTAGCACGCTCGTCCTCAGCAGCTTTCTTAGCAGCTTCCTGCCTTAGACGTTTTTCCTCTGCTTTCCTGGCGGCCTCTTCTTCTTTCTTTTTCTTCTCCGCCTCTTTTCTCTCTTTTTCAAGTTGTTTTCCGATGGAGGGGAGTTCTTTGCTATGCTTGATTTCCAGGACGCCATACTTCTGATCCCATTGCAGTCCCAAAGTTACTTCTTCACCAGGAGAATAAGCATCATTTTCAATGAGAAGAGCTTTAACAAGGCCGGGATATGGAAGGGCATGGTTCTTGCGGGTGCATTTGGCCATATGCTCAATCATAATTCTGGCCAGGTTGATCTTGCGACCCTGTAGGAAGGCGTCCAAGAGGAGAGAGTCTATTGTTTGGACTATTGATTTCTTCTCCTGCCTTGGGACGATAGTCCTGCATATCATGTAATGTGCCATAGCACCTGTTTGAGTCAGGACTGAAGCAACCCTGTCTAAACCATCTGGAGTCTTCCCGTTAAACACTCTTCTGAACAAGGCTTGCAGCTCTTCGCCTTCCATCCCAAAACCAGATGCAGGAACCCTGTGTAAGGCGTCAGGCCCTGGTCGTTGTTTGTCAAGACCCATTAGCTGGCGGACGGTCTTCTCAGAGAAAGTAGCAGACTCGCCATTTGCCATGAACGTCCCTGTGCCATTCTCAATGTTGATGTTGAGAGAATCATAAAAGCCTTGCACAAGTTTGGGATCAACTGTGACGTTCTCCTCTGAAATTTTGAGCCAACCTTGGATCTTGAGAAGCTCCACTAGCTCCTTGGCCTCAGAAAACTGGCTCAGGAAGGCTTCATCAAACACTAGAGGAGCCAAAATGTGCTCTTGTTTGTTGGTCTTTTTGGCTTTCTTCTTTTGAGGACCAGAAGTGCCGTCCTCATTATCCTCTTCATCCTCATCACTGCCTCCTTCATTATCTCCGTCCTGGAGATTTTCATCAGCTTGTCCTTCAGATGGACCAGCAGCGTCCTTGGACGCCTTTGTTTTCCGTGGACGCTTCTGTCCACCTTTCCCTGTGGGAGCAGATTTGTCTCCCGCGTCCACTGGGACGGCTTCCCAAGGAGGGATCTCGAGAGCATCAGCGTCAATTTTCTCGTCAAGAGAGAGAGCGTCCTCTTGTACAACATTGTCGCGTTGATTTACAATATGGCGACCAAGCTCTTCGTCCTCAGCAATTTGCTGTTTAGTAATTTCATCCAGGACGACTGTTGTATTAACCTCCTCAGATGAAGCGGAGCCAAACTCTGCTTCTATTGAGTCGTCAGGGACGACAACCGTAGCTGAAGGAGCGTCCCTTTCTGTTGAGGGTCCCCTTGATTTGGGAGTGGGAGGGGCAGATGGAGGTGAATTTTGTGGAGATGGGGAGTCAGAAATTTGGATATCAGGGAAGGCCTGTTTGATTTGGAGAAGGGAGGGATCAGGATGGAATGGGTCAAGTACTTCGATGGGTGAGGGAGTGGCGGAGGGTGTGTCTAGAGGAATGGGATTGGGCTTGGGTTTGACAAGTTTTCGCCTTTTGAGGGGTCGTTTTCGGGAACGGTCATGTTTGAATTTAGTGCGTTCCTCCACATGAGAAGGGAATTTGTCAAAAATTTGAGTGGGTAAGGAGGAGGAAGCCTTTTGTGGGAGAGAGTTGTGAATGAGGCGAGATGGAGGAGGAGTAGGTCTGGTAGTAATGACTCTAGGAGGGGATGGAGGAGGAGGGGACGATTGTACTGACCTTTTTCTTGTGGAAAGGGGAGGAAGATCCACAAATCTGGCATTGGAAAGGTCTGGGATGGACTCTATCAGGGGAATCCTCCAATCTTGTCCTTGGAACGCTTCTAGAAAAATGTTGGTGCCTCCACGGAAAGGAGCGTCCATTCCCCCTGTCTGGCGCAGAACTGGCACCACAAATCTGTCCAAGAACGTCCTTAAGTTGCGAAGACGGACTTCATCCTTGCAATCCTTCATGTAGTTAGCCACAGCAACGTATAGGGTGCATGGCTTGGAGTCAATGAAGTCCTTGAGAATTTCATCAATCTGAATTTCTGGGGGTCCTTCCACATAGAAATTTCTCTTGGCAAGACGCTTTCTCTTCCCACCCATAGACGAACCAGATGCATTCATAACTCTTGACATTCTGAGCTGATCGGAGAAAATTGATCGGAGATTGATCGGAAACTTAGAGAGATGTTGCCGGAGATCTAGAGAGAAGTCAGAGCAAAACGGACTTTTGAGATTTTAGAGAGCGAAAGTTCTGACAACCGTTTCAATCAATGTATATATAGGAGGTTGGTGAAGGGCACGCTGGTAACTTCCCAAATTCAAACTGCCAGAGATTCAACTTCCAAAATGGCGCGTTCCGAAAGAACCTGTACTGACGTCCTGTCGGACAGACTAACTGACTTCCACAGAATTGACACTGTCGTCCTGAGATCACCTTAAGAACCATTTTGAAAACCAGGCAAGTACGTCCCGTAAAAGAAAAAAATTGAAGATCATAGGACGCTTTTGCAAGATTCTCGGCTAGGGTAAGCTTAGAGTTCCCATCATTTCGGCTTATAATGAGGGTTGGGTGATCAGGGATACTCTTTTTCAAGACAATAGAGAAATTCAAAGGCGTTCTCAACATATGCACATAGCAGTTTTAGACTAGCGTCCTTGCAAATGTGAAATTGGTGCATAAAGTACTTAGCAATTATGAAATCAACTAAACATAGCCAAGCATTGAGGGAATAGCAGAACGGGACTTGCTACTTAAAAGTTATCATCCCTAAGAGTACCCTGAGGTGCTCAAAGGGACGTCTGTCAAGTGCTTTAGTGAAGATATCAGCTACTTGGTCCTCAGTCCTTACATGCCCCATACTAATAATTCCTAGTTCAACATTATCACGCAAGAAATGATGTCTTATATGAATATGCTTCGTGCGAGAATGAAAAACAGGATTCTTAGCAATTTCAATAGCACTGGTATTATCACACAAAATAGGAATAGTTTCAAGAGATATACCATAGTCCTCAAGTTGATATTTGATCCAAATAACTTTTGAGCAACACGAGGCAGCAGCCACATACTCCGCTTCCGCAGTTGAAAGTGCCACAGAGTTCTGCTTCTTAGATCCCCAAGAGACTAGGCATGAACCAAGAAACTGTGCCATTCCTGAGGTACTTTTCCTATCAATGACATGACCAGCATAATCAGCGTCCGAGTATCCAACAAGCTTGAAGGACGTCTTCCTAGGGTAACAAAGACAAAGATCGTCACGTCCTTTGAGGTAGCGAAAGATCCTCTTCACTTCTTGCATGTGGGACTCCTTTGGATTTGCCTGGAAGCATGCACACAAGCAAACGGCAAACATAATGTCGGGACGACTTGCGGTCAAGTAGAGCAAAGAGCCAATCATTCCTCTGTAAAGCTTTTGATCAACGTTCTTCCCTTGTTCATCAGCGTAAAGACGCGAGTTGGGAGAACAAGGTGTTGCCACAGGCTTGGACGTGTTCATTCCATACTTCTCAGGTATTTCACGGACATACTTTTGTTGATGAATGCGCGTCCCTTCTTTGAGTTGGTTAATTTGAAGTCCCAAGAAGAAGTTTAGTTCTCCAATGAGGGACATCTCAAACTCACTACTCATTAAGGACTTGAACTCATCTACAAGCTTCATGTTAGTACTACCAAAGACTATATCATCAACATAGACTTGGGCAATTAAAATGTCCTTGTGAACTTTCTTTATGAACAAAGTTTTATCAATTGAACCTCTTGTGTAACCATTAGACAAAAGAAAGGACACAAACCTGTCGTACCATGCACGAGGAGCTTGCTTGAGTCCATAGAGAGCTTTGTCTAAGTAGTACACATGATCTGGGTGAGAGGCGTCCTCAAAGTCAGGCGGCTGAGCAACATACACTTCCTCCTTGAGTTTCCCATTGAGAAAGGCAGTCTTGACGTCCATCTAAAATAATTTGAATCCTTTGTGTGCGGCAAAGGCAATGAGGAGACGAACGGCCTCAATTCTAGCAACAGGAGCAAAGATTTCATCATAATCAATGCCTTCCTCTTGCTTGAATCCTTGAGCCACCAGTCTTGCTTTGTTCCTTGACACACGTCCACTCTCATCAAGCTTATTTCTGAACACCCATCGCGTCCCTATGATATTTTTGCCTTTGGGACGTGGGACGAGAGTCCAAACTTTGTTTCTTTCAAACTGATTGAGTTCTTCTTGCATTGCTTGAATCCAGTCAGCGTCCTGGAGTGCTTCCTTGATATTCTTTGGCTCCACCATAGAGACAAAGGCATTGAATGCACAGAAAGCTAAGTTTGCACTCTGGGACTTGCTTGCAGCTGACCTTGTTTGAACTCCTTGAGAAGGATCAGAAACAATTTGAGAAGTTGGGTGGTCCCTAGAGAATCGGGACTCCCTTTGAAACAAATGAGCAAATCTTGGATCAATGTCACCATCTGAATCATCACTATCACTTTGAGCATCGTCCTCAATGTGTTCCCCCTCAGAGAGAGCGTCCACACCTTGACGTTGCTCGCCTTGTTGACTTGATTCAGCTACATCTTGTTGAACTGGGGATTCACTACGAGATGGAACTCCTTGAACAACACTGGGAGCGTCCACTGAGACTTCTTCAGGATTTGGAGACGCGTCCTTAGGAACATAGTATTTTCCAGAGGTCCAATCTTCAGCTTCATCTTCAGAGTCGTCCTGTTGTTGTAAAGAGGAGCGTTCTTTCTTACTTGGATTTTCTTTGTGAGAAGAACGTTCCTTGAACACAACATGAATACTCTCCTCAAGCTTTAGAGTCCTTTTGTTGAAGACTCTATATGCTTTGCTGGTAAGAGAGTACCCAAGGAATATGGCTTCATCACTCCTTGCATCAAACTTTCCAAGTTTTTCTTTATCATTGTTGTGAACGAAACATTTGCAACCAAAGACTCTGAGATAGTCAATGCGAGGCTTCTTTCCATTCAACAACTCATAGGACGTCTTCTTTAGCAAAGGACGGATCATGGCACGGTTGATGATGTAACACGCTGTAGCAATAGCTTCCGCCCAGAAGTACTTGGGAACGCTATTTGCTAAGAGCATAGTTCTTGCCATATCCTCTAGCGTCCTATTCTTTCTTTCCACAACTCCATTTTGTTGAGGCGTTCTTGGAGCTGAGAAATTGTGAGAGACTCCATGTTGATCACAGTAGGCCAGGAACTTTGAATTTTGGAACTCCGTTCCATGGTCTGATCTTATGGCTTTGAGAGGCGTCTCAAGAGCAACTTCCACTTGTTTGATGAATACTTTGAATGCCTTGAAACAATCTGCTTTGGACACCAAGAAAAGAAACCAAGTGAATCGAGAAAAATCATCTACAAGAACGTAAATGTACCTCTTTCCACCGTAGCTCAACGTCTTCATTGGTCCACAAAGATCCATATGGAGCAGTTCCAAAGGCTTCTTTGTACTAACTTCGTTCTTGGATTTGAAAGACGTTCTTGTTTGCTTCCCTTTGATGCGAGCTTCACATTGTTCAACTTTCTCAGGATCAATTCGGGGAAGTCCTTTCACAAGATTTCGCTGGTGTAGCTTAAGGATTGTGCTTGGTCCAGCATGGCCAAGTCGGCGATGCCATAGATCAGCGTCCTCCTTTAAAGCAGATAGACACAATTATGATTTAGGCTTGAACTCCTAGTTAAAGATGTAGACATTGTTCTGGCGTACTCCTTTGAGAACGACTTTGTTTGATTTCTTGTTGATGACGAGGCACTCCTTTGAGTCGAAAGTGACTAGATTTTCACCTTGATCACACATCTGGGAGACGCTAAGGAGATTGAAGCCAAGTCCTTCAACAAGGCTGACATTTGTTGCTTTGATGGACGGGTTTAGAATAGCAGTTCCCGTTCCTTTGATCTTTCCCTTGCCCTTGTTGCCAAACGAGACAGTTCCTCCCGTGGCACTACTTTGGATAGAAGTGAGATGGATCTGGCTTCCTGTCATATGGTTTGAGGCGCCACTATCGATGATCCATGGGCGTCCCCTCACTTCCACCTGCCATAACAACGTTAGTGTTTGGCGACCCAGGCAAGGTGTTCCTTACCTGGTTCGTTACAGAAATAGAACGCTGGTTCTGGCATGTAATCATTAATATTCACATCATTTGAAATAGCATGCTTGCGGAAAGAGTTCCTAGAGCGTCTAGAACGCCTAGGATTAGCCTTAGGAACGGACTTAGCATTTTCGTTGTTAGTCCTAGCAGCTTTTCCATTTTCAACATCTTCTTTGAGTTTTAAGCAATCATATTTGAAGTGATCTCCTTGTCCACAGTACTAACACGTCCTATAGTAAGTACCAAGATAGTACTTCTTATTGGGACGCTGAATCTTGTTTTCTTTCATCTTTTGAGGATTACAAACTTTTGAACCGTCCCCTTTAGCAATCTTCTTGTAAATCTTATGACTAGTGGAGTTAGTGTAGTAGTCTTCCTTTCCTAATTCCCCACTCTCTAGAACTCTAATTCTTTCAAGAAGATTTTTGGTTTTCTCCCGTTCAAGTTCAAGTTCTGAAGTTTTACTTGCCTCAAAATCACTAGGAAGAGAGTTCTTAGTGTCAGATTCATAACCTAGACCTCTCTTAGCTGGGACGAAGACCATTGGTCTCACTTCTTCAACTATGGGACTCTTACCCATCACTTTCACTTCTTCCCTAAGCTTAGCGTTCTCAAGTTTGAGACACATGATTTCAGTTTTTAGGGACTTAGTTTCTTCACAAGAGGACTCTAGTTGAATGGTCATGGAACTACAGTTTTCACATTCAACCACTATATTTTCATTTTCAAGTTCAAGTTCATCCATTCTATTTTGCATGATCACGCTTTCTTCCATGATTTTTCCAATGAGCTTAATGAGTTTAGACTTAGAACACTTTTCAAGAGAACTCATCATAGATTCACGAGTTACCTCATTTTCAGATTTCGAAGCGTTCTGTTCAACAATGGTGACGTCCTCCATAGCCATGAAAGCTACTTGCTCACCATCAGATGCGTCCTCAAGGGCTATGTATACTTGTTCATCGGGTTCTTCATCATCATCATCATCAGAGGAAGAACTCCCATTATCCCATGCAGAGGCGAACGCTCCAATGAGAGCTTTTGTCTTCATTTCCTTTGCAGACATTCCTGTTGTGCACTTCTTAGCAAAGTGCCCTTTCCTGTTACACTTGTAGCATGTGAGTTCCTTCATTTCTGCCTCAGTGTACTTGCGGCTTTCCTTCTTGGGCATCTTGTGTTTATTGACGTGTTTGTTCCTTTTGCCAAAAACACGGAGAACTTTGTTAAAGAGAGCAACTTCTTCTTCTGCATCCAGTTGTTCTTTAGACTTGCTTTCTCTTTCCTTTAAGGCTTGAACGCGCATCTTCTCGCGGTTCTCAGCTTTGTTGGCTTCCACCATTACAGCGATTTCCTGTTGACGCCGAAGGTACTCAGCGTACTCTGGTGTTGTGGACGCCAATGCAAGATCAATTTGAGGATTCTGTCCAAGCTGAGCCATATCAGAAATTCTTCTTTCCTCGTACTGCTTGAGCTTCCCATAGATTTCTTCAATGTCTAGAGTTTTGTTGGCTGTATTTTCTTTGAACGTTGTCCTGTCAAAGTTCCAGACTCCGGTCAAACCATCAATGACCACTTGAACTCTATTCCTCATGGAGATTTCTGTTTCTGGGATGCCCAAGTTCCTCATCTTGGAGACAAGGGCCTCAAAACGATATGAGTAGTCGTTAACTGTCTCATTTGGCAGCATGCTAAAAGCATAGAACTCCTTCTTGATTTTCAGCTGGACGTCCTCTTTCATTTCAGCTGTTCCTACATGAAACTTCTCCAGGGCGTCCCACTGTTGTTTAGCCGTTGGCAAGTTACCAACTCGAGTGGCGTCCCTTTCACATAGGGATGCTTGAAGGAAGCACATGGCTTTTGCGTTGGTTTCCATCAATTTGAACTCGTCAGGACCCCACTCGTCCTCCTTATCAGCTTTGTCAGCGGGCACCTTAAGATCTCCTGTCATAATGACCTTCCAACATTGATAATTTTGACCTCTGCAGAAATTCGCGAACCTTGTCTTCCAGCGATTGAAGTTGCCGTCCGTCAGGCGCGGAGGCTTCACAAAAGAGATTCCAATCGGTTCCATGTCCATCTTTACCTGCAACTCAGTAAGAATCTAAAGCGCCTGCTCTGATACCAATTGTTGGATCGTTAGTCAAAAATACAAGGACGTCCTTAACACGGTTAAGGTCGTCCTTTACCAGGATGTCCTTAATAAAGCTTAAGGACTTCCTTAGCTCGCAGCGGAAATCAAAAGACTAAACAAGTAAAGACAATAAGTAAGGAACGCTTTTGATTTATAGAGGAACCACTCAAGTACCAACTAGTCCTTGAGTGTAAACCTCTACCTCCTTGGAGGATTTTGTAATAGCTTCTTTCCTTTCTTATTAAGTTTCCTTACAATACACTGGCGAGTAGTCACACTTCTCTGGCACTTAGAAGGGCGTCCCTAAGTCCACTAGTAACAACTCCTTTAAGCCTATAGAGTAACCTAACTTAATCTCTCTAAAGGACGCTATCACCTTTTCCTTACAGTTCGTCGTAAGGACTCTCTCACTATTTTTGTTCTTTTCTGTTACAAACACTTTGTGGTTTTGTGGTACGCTTCTCGCTCGATCTAACACCTAGTTCTCACTTGTTCTTGAGCTTGTTCTTGGTGTTCTTGAGCGACTGACAAATTCCCTGAATATTCTCTGAAGCGTCACATCACAATAAATGATCTGGACGAGTATTTATAGTGACATTGGGAAAGGGCGACTTTCTCTGACGATCATGCCCTTTGGGGACGTTGCAACAGTAATCAGCTTCCACGTGTCTCTGTGATGATCAAGGAAGCTTACTGGCAATTCCGTTAGACTTGGATGCGGGATCTTCTTCCACGTGGAGATCATGATCAAAGCTTGTCTGGTGATGTCACTTTGTCGGCCAGCTTTGAAGGACTCTAGTGTAAAGGTTAAGGACGGTGTCCTTGTGTATGATTTTGCCAAGCCGTTCACTGAGAGACGTAGCGTCCTTACTCCTTAAGGACGACTACATGTTTATCAACTTGTTGTCCTTTTCAACGTGCGT
This sequence comes from Polygonum maritimum, assembly GCA_963924305.1. Lineage (NCBI taxonomy): Eukaryota > Viridiplantae > Streptophyta > Magnoliopsida > Caryophyllales > Polygonaceae > Polygonum > Polygonum maritimum. The sequence continues at coordinate 4,992,309 of OZ002728.1, read as the reverse complement.
CCCTGAAACACTTGGACAACTTATTAGATCAAGGCGAGTTTGTCATATCAAAACTAAGGGACGTCAGGCACAATGTTAATTACTGAAGGCGTCCTTAACATTGTCCCAACACCGTATGTACGTACGAAGATAAACCCATATCCGGATCGTTACCTTGGACCGGTCTGTGTGAAGAAATTGTTAATTAACTACTGATACCTCATCATACATAATGGTGGTGTGGAGGTTGCGAGCGGTGGAGTCGTAGGCCTTGGCGGCGTCCTCGGCTGAGCCATAGGTTCCGAGGCATTGATGAGTACGTACCGTCATCGGACCCCGGAGATGAGCCAATATGCACGAGTCTTCTCCATCGGAGCTTTGATGTTGGCGGGGTTCCGCCCTGACGACCTCTTCTTGATCGTGTTACCGGGTAGGTGTTTGGGTCGCCCTTGAAGACCTGTTTTGATGGCCAAGCGTTCGCCTTTTCGAATCTGGACCCCAGAGAGAAATTGATGTACCGTTACCGGCGTTCGTCGCCGTTGTGACGGCCGTCGGAGTTTCGGTGGTGCAGATGCGGTCGAACGCAACTTCCCGCCTCCAATCAAGCAGCGGCGGTGTTGGAAGTCGGTAGCTAGCGTTTTAATGTAGTGGTACAATTCAGGAACGAGATCTTCACTGGATAACTCTTTCTTTGTAATTCCGGGCCATAGAACTTTAGTTGTTGTGCGCTCGGATGCCGTCAAGCCATCACCGCCGCATTTGTCGTTTTTGACGGAGCATCGGAAGGAGCAGCGAAATCCAATTGCTTGGTCAACTTCATTGTTGAATTTTCAAATAAAATTGGGATTCCAATTTTCCAAAAGTCTCAATCTTCAACGAGAGTTTCTCCATTGGCGTGCCATCGAACAATTCATGCTTTGCCCCCCTATTAGCTTTAATCATCCGAACATAAGTAATTGGATTGAGGGGGAACTCCACCATGTTCAAAGAATTCTTTTTTAAACAAATCAAGTTGTTAACCATGATTATCAATTGTGTAGAGTCGGTGGGTCTTGGATCTTAGTGGATCTCGGGAGATCTTTGTGCAGATTGTAAACTTGGAGATAGATAGTGGCTAACGTGCCTTCAAAGTCTTCTTTCTTGTAACAAATTTGGATGTTGATCACGATTATCAACTACGTTTGTATTGGCTGATTTGGGATCTTGGTGGATCCAATGTTTGACCACAATAGCCGCTCCTCGCATTGCAAGTTGTACGTGGTGTTTGGATTTTCCACTATTTCTCCGGATTCCAACATTGTCTTAGTCGAGAACTTTTGAACAACAAGCAATTCTTCGTTCGTGATTTGCCAAATTCTTTGCCCCACGGTGGGCGTCAAATTGTTAAAGCTAGAAATCAACCAAGCAAAATTGGTGACCCCTTAGCTTAGATCGGGCTTAAACTAAGCAATACGAACTCAAGAATTGAAGAAGAAAACGTGTGAATTTGTATTGATGTATGTGAATGTGAGTAATAACGTGTACATTGTGTGTAATTTCGTGACCCCCCTCTATGTATATATAGGGGATACCTAAGATAGAATATTTACAAGATAGCTTATACAACTAGATAGATATGATACAATAGATATGATATTCTTCTTGATATGATAAGTTTTTCTTCAATATGGTGGATTCTCTCGTGTAACAACCTTGGATCTCTTTGATATGGCAGTTTATCTTGAATAACAACTTCGGATCTCGTGGGCCTATCTAGATACGCGTACGGGTTCAGTAAGGATTATGGGCCTCAAGCCTTGGGTCCAACATTTCGCCATCGAAGTCCCGAACCATTCTCGAGCCTCTCTCTTACTTCGACCTCTCTCAGGCCCTTTCTTTCTCTCTCCCAGCTCTGTTGGATCATTGGTAACTGAGGGACGTCCTTTACTTAGGTAAAGGCGTCCTTGGTCAGGCGTCCTTACGAGGTGTAAGGGCGTCCTTTAGTTGTGCAGCGGAAATTAAAACTAAACAGGTGAAATAATGAACGCAGTGAATTATAGAGGAACCACTCAAGACCAAGTAGTCCTTGAGTGTAAACCTCTACCTCCTTGGAGGATTTTTGAATAGCTTCTTCCTTTATATTAAACGTCCTTATAGTTGTACTGGCGAGTATTTACAGTTCTCTGGTACTTAGCGTTCTTCCTAAGTCCACTAGTAAAGGACTCCTCTAAGCCTACAACTTAAGCGAGTTTAATCTTCTAAAGGACTTCTATCCCTACGTCCTACAGTACTTCGTAGGACTCTCTCTTTCTTTTTGGGTTTTTCTGAGTACAAACAAGTTGTGATTTTAGGATACAATTCTCACTCGATCTAGCACAAGCCTAGCACTGTTCTTGAGAGTTCTTAAGCTAGTTCTTCGTGTTCTTGAGTGAGTCGCTTTCCTCTGATTCCCTCTGAATATTCTCTGAAAGCGTTAACGTCACAATAAATGCCTTGGGCTATTTATAGGACTTGGGGAAGGGCGTCTTTCTCTTCTGACGATCATGCCCTTCGTGGACGTGGCTATAGGATCTTCCTCCACGTAGTAGGGCGGTGATGAGGAAGCTTCCTGTATCCAGCTGTGTGTGATGGACTCCGCTACAAGATCTGCCGCCACGTGTTGATGAGCTCTGCTACAGGATCGTCCTCCACGTAGTGTTGGACTCTGCTACAAGATCGGTCTCCACGTGTCCTTGGATGATCAAATGTTGTCGAGTGATGTCATCCTGTCGGCTAGTGAGTAAGGACGCTCGCCTTGCGTTCCTACTTGCTTGGGACGCCGTCCTTGCTGAAATAGTCTCTTGCTGGTCCTTACTTCCTGTTAGCTAGCGTTCCTAAGCCTTAACGCTTCACACACTTGTTGTCCTTTTGTCACTAGCGTTCCTGACTCGGGCAAAGTCGTTGTTCCCTTATCAAAAATAAATCCCAAACATGCAAACAACAGTATAGTAGGCAAGCAAGAGGTCGAACCCAAAGGAATCAGTTTTATTCAGATTTTATGGGTTTCATGCAAGAACTCAAAAGGGGGGTTTTGAAAGTCGGTTTCAATCAAAGGTTATCAAGTAGAGTTTATCCAATCAATTCCACTTTATTAATCCGTTGATCATGAATTCATCCACCTGTTTATATGCCTAGGTCAATTCCAATCCCAATCATTAGCAATCGCAAGTCCACGGTCCAAGCAATTCTATAACCCTAGGCAAGGACGCTTAACGTAGAATTAGCATAGAGCACAGGGATAATAGGAAAAATCAAATCATGCAATCAAGCTACGAGTCTCATGCATAATTTAACCATTGAATACTCTTCCCTAAACTAGTCCACGGTCCTAGAATAGAGTTGTTTCGAGAAATAGGAAAGATGCGTAGACAACAACCAATCCTAATTCAAACGATAGATCTAAGTCAATCAAATAAGTTGATCAGGCTCATAAAATCAAACATAGATCATGGGATGAAGCATAAGAGTATCAATAAAGACCTAGGGATAAAGAGATTACCAGAATTTCACAACTTCATACTAAAGCTTCCTTGATTGAATAAACTCAAGAGGAGAGTTAGTTCTCCATTACAAAGAAAACTCTAATCTTTATTGAAAGACAATTGATTGACAAGTAAGTTGGATATCCTAAAAACCTAGAAAGGTTCCCCTTATATAGCCCCAAAGATCAACCTTTTCGGACTAAATAAGATAGGAAACCGAAAGATAAGAAAGGAAACAAGATAGAAACGGTGAAATCTCGTCCGCTTGAAAGTCCGTCGCACCGCGACCGCGGCACCACCACCGCGCCCGCGGCGGTCTTCTTCGGTCAAGGCTGAGTCGGCTTCTACCGCGACCGCGCCACAGACAGCGCGACCGCGGCCTTCATAGGTCTTCGTGGTTCGTCTCTTCACGCCACCGCGCCCGTGTCATAGACAACGCGACCGCGATATCCATGCAGTGGCGAATCTAACCTAAACACTCTCTAAATATTACAATATCGCTCTTTAACTCTTGATTCTTCATACTTTGTGTCTTCGGTCTTCATATTACAATATCGCTCAAAACTAACCTAAACACTCTCTAAATTATCTCAAAATACAAGAGTTATCCTATACAAAATAGCCTGAATCAGTTCCTGAACACTTGGACAGATTTATTAGAATCAAAGTGAGTTTGTCATATCAAAACTAAGGGACGGTTTGTGTGGTACACTAACAAGTACGCAAGCGTTCTTGATGGCGTCCCAACAATTTCCCCCTTTTTGATGATGACAAACTCTTCAGCAAAATAGTTTTGGCATTGGAACTTACCATGCATGCTTAGAAGCGTCCTCTAACACTTAGAGAAATTTCAGTAATCACAAGTTTTCATTCTTTGATTCTCTAGCTTTTGGATTTTAAGGAGAGAGTAGCGTCCTAGAACTTTCTAGGCGTCCTCTTGTTTATTCTAGCATGGCGTTCCTTAGACCTTTCACTTAATAGTTCCCCCTTAACACTTGCTTATTCTAGATAACTATTTTATAGCGCATCTCTGCAAAACTACACTTCCCCCTTTTGGCATCATCGAAAAGGATAACAAGTGATAAGGACGTTAGCACAAAAACATAACTAGAAGTAGTGGAACGCTTAAACAAACACATGCAAGCAAACAATTGAATTGCCATTCAAACAAAATTAGAGTTATTACGAACCCAGAGCATAGTGTTTGAAATTAAAAGAAGCACAAGCAAAATATCGAGGGATTAAAGGGTAGGACGGCGATCACTGAGGGCGGCGGCTTTGGTCTTGGTAGAACTTGAGAAGCTTCTCATGAAGTTCCGCAGACTTAGTGAATGCCGTGGACAAGTCCTTGAGGGAAGAAAGAATTAGACACTGATTGTTCAGAATAGCAGCCAAGAGTTCTGAGGGAGGATGTTGTTCAGGATGAGCGGGAGCTGGAATAGGCGCAGGACCCGAGCTAGAAGAGGGAGCGCCCACATGAGGTAATGAGGAAGGAGGAGACGACGCCATCAGCATTTGATCAAGAGCAGCAAAGTTTACAGCGGGCTCTTCTTCAAAAGCTGGCTCTTGATGCATTGAGGCAAGACGCTCTTGTTCAGCTTCCTGGGCGAGGCGTTCTTGCTCAGCTTTCTTCTTAGCTTCCTCAGCTTCAGTGACTCAGGCAAAGGCGTTGTTCCCTTATCAAAAATAAATCCCAAACATTGCAAACAAAGTATAGTAGGCAAGTGACTCGGGTAAAATCGTTGTATCCAAAGTCAAAGATAAATAACCCAAACAAATAGACTAGTATAGTAAGCAAGTAAGGGGTCGAACCCAAGAGAACTATGGCTTCTAGTATCAATATATCTATCAACTAAATATAAGGGGGGAAATAGGAGAGAAATCTATACTAAACTAACCTAGAAACAAACAAAACAAACAAATAAACAAACATGCAAATATGGGGAAGAAGTGATATGAAAGCAAGTTCATTCAAAAGATCCACTCATGATATAATCCCTCGATCATAGATTTATCCATTGATTTCATTCACACCTATGGTTAATTCCTATCCTGATCATTAACAATCGCAAGTCCACGGTCCAAGCAATTCTATAACTCTAGGCAAGGACGCTTAACCTAGAATTAGCATAGAGAACAAGGATATGCAGGATATAATATCAAACAATCAAGCTACGAGTCAATTGTAAGATAAAACAATCAATTCTCTTCTTAATCCTAGTTGCATAGACAACAGGTCTAGGTTAAGTTGTTTTCACAGATTAGTTTTGTCCACGGTCCAAACCTAATCAAACAGTAGAACATCAATCAATTCAATAGGTTAGCTACTCCTAAAGAAAGAATAAACATTCATAAGATGAAGCACAAGAGAATCAATATCAACCAAAGGATAGAAATCAATTACCAAAACCTCACGAGTTCATACATCAGAGCTTCTCCCTTGAACAAACCCAAGGAGACTAGCTCTCCATAACTAAGCTAAAAACCTAACTTGAATTATGAATTGGAATTGTGAATGAATAAAACCTAGGGAGGACTCCTCCTTATATAGCCCAAGGAACAAGCTCCACGAGATAGATAAGGAAAGAGGCAAAATATAGAAAAGGAAACAAGATAGAAAGATTTCGGCCCGCTTCGGATTCGGCATCACCGCGGTCGCGTCGCTCTGGCCGCGGTCGCGGTATCGGAGCAGAACCTCTGACGTCACTTCGGAGGCTGTTTTGACCATCTTCCGCTTGGAATCTGACTTCGGTGTAAAACGATGAATTGAAGCCCTTGAAGTTATCTTTCCAATGGCACCGGAATCAAGTCAATCCGACCTCTATAGCTCAAGATATAGCCTTCGCAAGCAAGTGGTGTCGCGCAGACAGCTCAAAACGCCTTAAAACTCTTGAATCTTGCATCCTTGTGTCTTCGGCCTAGATATTACAATTAGCACAAACTCTAACCTAAACACACTCAATATAGCCCTAAAATACAAGAGTTAACCTATACAAAATAGGCCGAATAAAATTCCCCCATACTTAGATCTTGCTCGTCCTCGAGTAAGCTCAAAACAAATATAACAAGTAAGCACATCTAAGATCTCAGGAAATACAAGGGAAGATAAAAACACTCAACTCACAACCCGAACCCAAAAATAGAGAAATCATGAGCATAAAACAATGAAGCTCAAACACACACCTCACCATAAGATATAACACTCAAGCTCTAAAAACATGAAAGAGAGCAATGTAGGATCTACCCAAATCTAACATGTAAGCCCCAAAGTCCCCAAGCAAAAATGATCCTAAAACACTCGAATTTTTCCGCTCAATTCTGCTTAGGCGCCCTTTCGGGTTTTCAGCTAACCGCTCTTTTCATTTTTCAAAAGGTGTGCTCACAAATACTCACAACTCTCATAAACCTCTTATTACCCCAGCCTAATGCTGGTCCGGGTTACCTGCTTATTACCTGAGCCGTCCTTTCGGGTTTTCGACTCATCCCAGAATTTATATGCCTTTTTTCAATTTTTATGGCTTTTTCTATCTTTTTCTCTTTTTCTTTGTTTATTTATTATGCAAAAAATATGGTGCAAGTGCTCCATGAAAAGAAGAAAGTCAAAAATCTGAAGCAAATCTCTAACTAAGCTAACTAGGATAAGCGAATGCGAGTACTCCCTCCCCCATACTTAAATCCTTCATTGTCTTCAATGAAGCAAAGAGAAAGGATAGAAGCAAGGAAGAAAGGTATATCAAAAGACTCACAAACGATGAAGAGAGGTGGAATGGAAGAACTCTCCAAAGGTGGTAGAATAGAACACGTCGTACTTCCAAACTGGTGGCAAACCGCGGGCGCGGCACTAGGGGCGCGGGCGCGGAATCTATGCAGAGAGCGAAGTCGTCCACAGGAGGTCACCGCGGCCGTGGCTGATGAAGCGCGGGCGTGATTCTTGTGCAGGGACGAGGTCTCGCCTTCGTCTTGAATAGCGTGATGTGCAAGCAACCATCGTATCTTGGCTCGTCTTCTTGGAAGATAGATGAATACTTGAACTCGAGCCGTGGAGATGAAATCCCGGGGAAACAAAGCTCCCCCATACTTAGGCTTTTACACATAGCCAAAGAATGGAACTACAAAGGTGGATGGAAAGAAGAGAGAGAAGATGGAAAGATAGAAGATGGATAGAATGGGATAGATAGATGAAAGATATAGAGGTAGAATGGGACCAAAAAGTCCTCTTTTTGTCTTTTTCTTTTTTTTTTTGTCTTTTTACAAAGAAAAACGAGCTAAAACCGAGACGCAGTATGGTTGCCGCGAACACGGGCTAGTACCTGTTCGTCGGGGCGCGCTGGTGATCCACCGCGGGTGCGGCCAAGGCGGCGCGGGCGCGGTTTCACACCAGGCGTGTCGTTTCGGACCTAGTACCTGCATGTTAGCTAAAAACACAAGCAAATCCTAAGCTAAGAATGGAAAAAAAAAACGATCTAACTAATCCTTGGGTTGCCTCCCAAGCAGCGCTTTTGGTTAACGTCGTTGGCTCGACGTCTTCAGGATCGGACATCGTCAATGCCCTAAGCATCAAATCAAAGTCCTGCACAGCTATCTTACGACAGGACTCATAGCATATTGACAAATTATCAAGAAATAAGAAATAATTCAAACTCCTTTTTAACCTATCAAACATGCTTGAGCAATTAGGGTGAGATTTTCTAGAGTGAAACCAATTAGGTGATTTTTCAAAGTATTCAGCAAAGCATGCAAATCCCCTAGTTGAATTATCGCTCTCATCAAATAAAATAAAGAAGGACTCATCATCTACCCTAGCATGCTCAAAGATAGAATCTTTAATGAAAGATTGGCATGTAAGAACAAAGTCAGGGTCAAAAGAAAGAGAAGAAGTGGAGTAAAGGATATAGGGATCGTCAAGGCTGACTTCAGGAATCTCCATGGAGGGGGATACGAAATATTTTGACGGTGAAGAAGAAATCTCCATAACAGCATCTGGCTCCTTCGACGAGTCATCAGGCTCATCGTTGTCACTCCAGGGGTCACCATACTGAAGGAAATACTCCTCTTCTGTCATCACATATCGTTCTTCCTCAGGCTCAGGCTCGGAAGCTTGATCTATCAAAAGCGGGGGCGAAACCTCCAATGCAGTATCTCGAACCTCCTCTTGCTCCAAACCATCCCAAAATTCACCAAATACCGCCCAATCAACTTCTTCTTTAGTCCTCTCATTCTGAGTGGATTCTTTCGGCCTTGTGGGAACACGCCTGGAGAGCCTCTTGGGGGGGACAGGCTTGTGCTTGAGCACCGGCGGACAAGCCTCCTTAGAGGCCGCGGGAGCGGTTTGTGGGCCGCGGTCGCGGTTTTCCTCCAGGGGGAAATCCTCCGTTTCCTCATCCAAAACAGGGGCTGAACTGCGAGGGAGGTAGAAGTGCCCTTCCACCGTAGCACATTCAAAACAAGGGGCACCGAAGACCTCGCGATATGCGTGTCGCGCTCGCCTTTCTCCGGAGAACTCGGGGGATGCCTCTGGGGTATTTCCGCGGGTGCGCTCATGGGAACGCGGTCGCGGCTCAAGGGACCGCGGTCGCGGCTCTTCATCCGAAGAAAACTCCGTAGGTTCTGTCGAATTTCCGCGGGCGCGGGTTGGTGAGCGCGGGCGCGGATCTTTGACAGAAGCTAACTCCTTGACCTCGTCGGCTCGGATCCCACAAAAGAAATTCCATTGGTCCATGGGTTCCCAGATGACGTATTTCCCTTCGCTCTTGTGGTACAACATCAGTAGGGTCTCATGAGTCACCCCACCAAAGATGTAATCGCAAGCATCCTTAATCTTTACGTCTAAGCCCCACGATGCAAGCTCATACAACTCTTCCTGACACCTAGTGAAATACCCATGAAAGGGCTCATCCTGCAACTGACAAAACTTAAAGGCAGACATCAGACTATACAAGTGCGGACCGTAAGATAGGTCCACACAAAGCCAATAAAAATATTAATACTAGAAAGAAACCAAAGTTCCCCGGCAACGGCGCCAAAATTTGACTCGGGTAAAATCGTTGTATCCAAAGTCAAAGATAAATAACCCAAACAAACAGACTAGTATAGTAAGCAAGTAAGGGGTCGAACCCAAGAGAACTATGGCTTCTAGTATCAATATATCTATCAACTAAATATAAGGGGGGAAATAGGAGAGAAATCTATACTAAACTAACCTAGAAACAAACAAAACAAACATATAAACAAACATGCAAATATGGGGAAGAAGTGATATGAAAGCAAGTTCATTCAAAAGATCCACTCATGATATAATCCCTCGATCATAGATTTATCCATTGATTTCATTCACACCTATGGTTAATTCCTATCCTGATCATTAACAATCGCAAGTCCACGGTCCAAGCAATTCTATAACCCTAGGCAAGGACGCTTAACCTAGAATTAGCATAGAGAACAAGGATATGCAGGATATAATATCAAACAATCAAGCTACGAGTCAATTGTAAGATAAAACAATCAATTCTCTTCTTAATCCTAGTTGCATAGACAACAGGTCTAGGTTAAGTTGTTTTCACAGATTAGTTTTGTCCACGGTCCAAACCTAATCAAACAGTAGAACATCAATCAATTCAATAGGTTAGCTACTCCTAAAGAAAGAATAAACATTCATAAGATGAAGCACAAGAAAATCAATATCAACCAAAGGATAGAAATCAATTACCAAAACCTCACGAGTATTTCGTCCGCGTGAAAACGGCTGGCACCGCGACCGCGGCATCTCCACCGCGCCCGCGGCGGTCTTCGATCGTCAAATGCTGAGTCAGCTTCTACCGCGACCGCTCCACAGACAGCGCGACCGCGGCCTTCATGGTCTTGGTTGGTTCGTCTCTTCACGCCACCGCGCCCGCGTCCTGGACGACGCGACCGCGATATCCATGCAGTGGCGAAACTTCGTCTTTAAGCTCTTTAACTCTTGATTCTTCATAACTTGTGTCTTCGGTCTTCATATTACAATATCGCTCAAAACTAACCTAAACACTCTCAATATAGCCCTAAAATACAAGAGTTATCCTATACCCCAAATAGCCTGTATCATTCAGCCTCTAACTGCTTCTTGATTGAAGGCAGTTCCTCATTATGCCTTATTTCTAGCAGTCCTTTCTTCTTATTCCAAGTCAGTCCTAGTGTCTTAGTGGGGGCTTTGTCATCATAAGCATTTTGAGACATGAGAATTTGCTTGACTAGACCAGGGTACGGCAAGGCATGACGCTTCCTCCCACACTTAGCCATATGTTGCATAGCAATTCTGGCAAGATTGATGGGGCGGCGGTCGAGAAATGCGTCTAGTAGAATGCAGTCATGAGTTTGAACCACAGAACGCTTCTCTTGCCTGGGAAGGACGGCGCGACAAATGAAATAGTGAGCGATTGCGCCAACCTTGGACAAAACATGAGCAACCCTGTCTGTTCCATAAGGCCTTTTGCCCTGAAAAATTCGTTCAAGAAGCGCCACTTCTTCATCATCTGTCATCTCAAAGCCGTTCTCAGGAAGTGAGCTTAAAGCATTGGACGGCAGCTTTTGAGTGCTTAGTCCCATGAAGGAGCGGACCTGGCGTGCATTGACAGATGCTTTCTCATCATCTATCTTGAAGTGCAGTGTGCCGTCCTTGGACTTGTAGCGTAGACTCTTGAAGAATGCCCGAATTTGATCATTATTGATTTCGGCGGGCGTTGGTCCAACACTTAACCATCCCTGGAAGCGGAGAAGTTCAAGGAATTCCCTGACGTCCTTGTCAGTGAATGATGCATGCCATTCTTCAGAATAGACCAAGGGGCCTAGTATATTGGTTGGCTCATCATCTCCTTTCTTCTTCTTCTTAGAACGCTTTCGGGACTCAGAGTCTTCATCCTGAGAACTGTCCTCATCAGCATCAACGTCCTCAGATTCATTATCAGCATCGTCCTGGGCAGGAGCGTCCTCATTGCCTTGCGCTGTTTCATCATTGCCACCAGCTGCGGCCTGTTCAGTTTCTGAGGGAGCTCTGCCTTGGGACGTCTCAGCTGCGTCCTAAGCCTCTGTTTGATTTTCTTGAGCAGGCTCAACGTCCGCAGGGACTGGGGTTTCTGTTTGGATTGTGGGGGAGGGGTTTTCTTGAGGAGTTGGGAGGGGATTGAGGAGGGGAAGGGATTGGTTGTAAGGAGGGATCTCGGCAGCATCACACTCGAGCTCATCAGAGAGAGTAGGCTCGGCGTCCTTTTGAGCGACCTGATGCTCACCAGCGTCCTCAATGACTTGTACTTCATCATCCTCTTTTGAAGCAAGAACATTCTCGACACCCTCTGCCTCATCATTGGAGTCCCCTGTGATGTCAACAAAAGGGGAGGACTCACCGGCAGGCGTTCCATGATTACTCTTCTCAGAAGAGCATGAAGAGGAGGAACTGGAGGTGGAGATTTGCTCCGGCTCTGCAGCTTCCTTGACCAGCAGCACCTTGGGCGTTTCACCGGTTTTACGGCGGCGAAAGGTATGCTCAAAGGTAGGACGTTGCTCGACGTCCTCTGGGCCACTCTCAGAGGAGGGACGACGGGACCTGGGAGTCTCGGGGTCCTTTGGCGGGGAGATGTGAGCCGGGGCTGAAGGGAAGTTGGCAAAGTTTAGAGGAGAGGAATGAGGATTGGGTTGGAAGGGAATAAGGGCATTTGTCTTTGAAGGTTTGGGGGACGGAGGAGGAGTTGGGAGTTGGACTATTTTAAGAGCTGGTTGGGGTGGAGGAGTGGATTGCTTTGAGAGTTTGGAAGGTTTGGAAGGTTTGGAAGGACCTTTTGTGGAGCTTGGCCTTTTAGTTAAGGAGGGGACGTTGGTTGAGTTGGCCTTTTTGAAGGGCCTTGGGTCATGTTTCTTCTTGGAGCGTCCCTCCGACAAGTGTTTGGGAAACTTGTTGACTCGGGCAAAGTCGTTGTTCCCTTATCAAAAATAAATCCCAAACATGCAAACAAAGTATAGTAGACAAGCAAGGGGTCGAACCCAAAAGAATCAGTTTTTATTCAGATTTTAGTGGTTTTCATGCAAGTAATCAAAAGGGGGTTTTGAAAGTTGGTTTCAATCAAAGTTATCAAGCAGAGTTTATCCAATCAATTCCACTTTATTAATCCGTTGATCATGAATTCATCCACCTCTTTATATGCCTAGGTCAATTCCAATCCCAATCATTAGAAATCGCAAGTCCACGGTCCAAGCAATTCTATAACCCTAGGCAAGGACGCTTAACCTAGAATTAGCATAGAGCACAGGGATAATAGGAAATCAAATCATGCAATCAAGCTACGAGTCTCATGCACAACTTAACCATTGAATACTCTTCCCTAAACTAGTCCACGGTCCTAGAATAGAGTTGTTTCGAGAATAGGAAAGATGCATAGACAACAACCAATCCTAATTCAAATAATAGATCTAAGTCAATCAAACAAGTTGATCAGGCTCATAAAATCAAACATAGATCATGGGATGAAGCACAAGAGTATCAATAAAGACCTAGGGATAAAGAGGTCACCAGAATTTCACAACTTCATAATAAAGCTTCCTTGATTGAATAAACTCCAGAGGAGAGTTAGTTCTCCATTACAAAGAAAACTCTAATCTTTATTGAAAGACAATTGATTGACAAGAATTGGATATCCTAAAAACCTAGAAAGGTTCCCCTTATATAGCCCCAAGGATTAACCTTTTCTGACTAAATAAGATAGGAAACCGAAAGATAAGAAAGGAAACAAGATAGAAACGCCAAGATTTCGTCCGCTCCAAGGTCGGCTACCACCGCGACCGCAACACCAGAACCGCGCCCGCGGCGGCCTTCAAATGGTCAAATCCGAGTCAACTTCTACCGCAACCGCGCCACAGACAGCGCGACCGCGGCCTTCATGGTCTTGGTTGGCTCGCTCCTTCACGCCACCGCGCCCGCGTCCTAGACAACGCGACCGCGATATCCATGCAGTGGCGAATCTTCGTCTTTAAGCTCTTTAACTCTTGATTCTTCATACTCTGTGTCTTCGGTCTTCATATTACAATTATGCTCAAAACTAACCTAAACACTCTCAATATAGCTCTAAAATACAAGAGTTATCCTATACAAAATAGGCCGAATCAAATTCCCCCATACTTAGATCTTGCTCGTCCTCGAGTAAGCTCAAAACAAATATAACAAGAAGCACATCTAGGATCTCAGGAAATACAAGGGAAGATAAAAACACTCAACTCACAACCCGAACCCAAAAATATAGAGAAATCATGAGCATAAAACAATGAAGCTCAAACACACACCTCACAACAAGATATAACACTCAAGCTCTAAAACATGAAAGAGAGCAACCTAGGATCTACCCAAATCTAATATGTAAGCCCCAAAGTCCCCAAGCAAGAATGAATCCTAATCACTCAAATTTTTCCGCTCAATTCTGCTTAGGCGCCCTTTCGGGTTTCACCTAACCACTCTTTTCATTTTTCTCAAGGTGTGCTCACAAATACTCACAACACTCATAAACCTCATATTACCCCAGCCTAATGCTGGTCCGGGTTACCTGCTTATTACCTGAGCCGTCCTTTCGGGTTTTCGACTCATCCCAGGATTTAATATGCCTTTTTTCAATTTTTTATGGCTCTTTCTATCTTTTTCTTTTTCTTTCTTTCTTTATTATGCAAAAAGTATGGTGCAAGTGCTCCATGAAAAGAAGAAAATCAAAAATCTGAAGCAAATCTCTAACTAAGCTAACTAAGATAAGCGAATGCGAGTACTGCTTCCCCCATACTTAAATCCTTCATTGTCCTCAATGAAGCAAAGAGAAAGGATAGAAGCAAGGAAGAAGGTATATCAGAAGACTCACAATCGATGAAGAGAGGTGGAATGGAAGAACTCTTCATAGGTGGTAGAATAGAACACTTCGTACTTCCAAACTGTGGCAATACCGCGGGCGCGACGGAAGGGGCACGGGCGCGGAATCTCGTCAGAGAGCGAAGTCGACCTCGGGTAGTCACCGCGGGCGTGGATCTTGTGCAGGGACAATGTCTTGACTTCGTCTCGAAAAGTGGGATGTGTAAGCACCCTCCGTATCTTGGCTCGTTCTTTGGGAAATAGATGGAATAATACTTGAACTCGAGCCGTGGAGAAGAGAACTCTCGGGGGGAACAAAGCTCCCCCATACTTAGGCTGTACACATAGCCAAAGAATGGAAAGTACAAAGGTGAATGAAAAGACAAGAAATAGAAGGTGGAAAGATAGAAGATGGATAGAATGGATGTAGATAGATGGAAAATATAGAGGTAGAATGAGACCAAAAGTCCTCTTTTTTTTTCTTTTTTTTTGTTCATTTTTTTCTTTTTTTTTTCTTTTTTTTCCGAAATAAAAACGAGCTAAAACCGAGACGCAGTATGGTTGCTGCGAACACGGGCTAGTACCTATTCGTCGGGGCGCGCTGGTGTTCCACCGCGGGCGCGGCCAAGGCGGCGCGGGCGCGGAATCACGCCAGGCGTGTCCTTTCGGACCTAGTACCTGCATGTTAGCTAAAAACACAAGCAAATCCTAAGCTAAGAATGGAAAAACAATCTATCTAATCCTTGGGTTGCCTCCCAAGCAGCGCTTTTGTTTAACGTTGTTGGCTCGACGTGGATACGATCAATAGTGGTCCTCATCAACATCAATGCGGACCGTGTTGCCGCCATGAGATATGGAAAGAGATCCATTGGCAATGTTGATGACCGTGTTGGCGGTTTTCATGAAAGGACGACCAAGTAAGAGAACCGGGTCGTACCGCCCTTCGCCTATCTCCATCACATAAAAATCTGCAGGAAAGATCAAACCCCGTACCTGCACTAGAACATCCTCAACTAACCCTTTCGGACGCACATTAGAATGGTCAGCCAATTCAATAACAATATCTGATTCCTTCAAAGGACAAAGGCCTAACCTATCATACATGCAAGCTGGAAGAACATTAATGGAGGCACCTAAATCTAGCATAGCACGCTCAATTTTTGTTTCTCCAGTAGTGACAGGGACGGTAAATCTTCCTGGGTCTGAGCATTTTTTAGGTAATTTCTTTTGGAGTAGGGAATTACAAGTCTCAATTTTGCTATCCTGCGTTTTTTCAACCAGAGCTACCTTTTCAATCTTAGGACTAGTCCTATTCTTTCGTTTTATGGTGCATAGCTCTTTCATAAACTTAGCAAAACGAGGGACACTTTGGATAAGATTAAGGAGAGGAACATTTACTATTGGATCGTTAGTACTGAGGGACGTCCTTTACTGGAGTAAAAGCGTCCTTTAGTCTGGCGTCCCTACGAGGTGTAGGGGCGTCCTTGAGTAATGCAGCGGAATAAAATACTAAACAAGTTAAAGTGAACGCTGGGATTTATAGAGGAACCACTCAAGACCAAGTAGTCCTTGAGTGTAAACCTCTACCTCCTTGGAGGATTTTTGAATAGCTTTTTCTTTATATTGAACGTTCTTACAGTTGTACTAGCGAGCCTTTACAGTTCTCTGGTACTTAGCTTTTCCCTAAGTCCACTAGTAAGAGACTCCTCTAAGCCTACAACTCAAGCTTGTTCAATCTTATAAAGAACTCCTATCCCTACGTCCTACGGTACTTAGTAGGACTCTCTTTCTCCCTTTTTGGTTTTTCTGGTTACAAACAGTTTTGTGGTTTGGTTACAAAGTCTCACTCGATCTAACACAAGTTCTAGCACTGTTCTTGAGTTCTTGAGTTAGTTCTTCGTGTTCTTGAGTGAGCCGCTTTCTATTGATTCTCTCTGAATATTCCTGAAAGCGTTAACGTCACAATAAATGCCTTGGGGCTATTTATAGGACTTGGGGAAGGGCGTCTTTCTCCTGGGACGATCATGCCCTTCGAGGACGTGGCTACAGGATCTTCCTCCACGTAGTAGGGCGGTGATGAGGAAGCTTCCTGTATCCAGCTGTGTATGATGAACTCTGCTACAGGATCGGCCGCCACGTGTTGATGGACTCTGCAACAGGATCGTCCGCCACGTAGTATTGGACTCCGCTACAGGATCGGTCTCCACGTGTCCTTGGATGATCAAGTATTGTCGAGTGATGTCATCCTGTCGGCTATAGAGTAAGGACGCTCTGCTTGCGTTCCTACTTGCTTGGGACTGCATCCTTGCTCAAGTAGTCTCTGATCGGTCCTTACTTCCTGTTAGCTAGCGTCCCAAAGCCTATGGGACGCCTATACACACTTGTTGTCCTTTTGTCACTAGCGTTCCTGAACACTTGGACAATCTTTATTAGAATCAAAGTGAGTTTGTCATATCAAAACTAAGGGACGGTTGTGGGCGCACTACCAAGTACGAGGGCGTCCTTGATAGCGTCCCAACAATTTCCCCCTTTTTGATGATGACAAACTCTTCAGCAAAAAGTTTTGGCGTTTGAGCTTAGAATGCATGAAAACTTAAAGGCGTCCTCTAACACTTAGAAAAATAAAATTTCATTTAGCACAAGTTTTCATTCTTTGATTCTCTAACTTTTGGATTTTAAGGAAAGAAAAGCGTCCTAGAATTTTCTAGACGTCCTCTAGTTTATTCTAGCATGGCGTTCCTTAGACCTTTCACTTAATAGTTTCCCCTTAACACTTGCTTATTCTAGATAACTAATTTATAGCGCATCTCTGCAAAACTACACCTCCCCCTTTTGGCATCATCGAAAAGGATAACAAGTGATAAGAACGTTAAGCACAAAAACATAACTAAAGGCAGTGGAACGCTTAAACAATCATAATGCAAGCAAACAACGGAACTTCCATTCAAACAAAAGTAGAATATTACAGACCAAGAGTCGAGTGTTTGAAAATAGAAAAGAAGCACAAGCAAAAGTAATTAAGGGATAAAGAGGTGGGGAACGGTGATCACTGAGGACGGCTCTTGTCTTGATAAAACTTAAGAAGTTGTTCCTGAAGTTCAGCCGACTTGACAAAAGCAGAGGACAAGTCCTTTAGAGCAGAGAGGATAAGACACTGGTTGTCCATAATGGCGCCCATAAGTTCTGCAGGAGGATGCTCGGCAATGTTTGCAGGAGCCGAACGGGGCACTGGACCAGAGCTCGAGGAAGGAGCGTTCAAGGGAGGTTCTCCAGCGGGAGAAGAAGCCATCAACATTTGATCGAGAGTTTGGAGGTCAACAGCGGGCTCTTCTTCCTGAGTACCATCTTGAGACATAGACGCTAGGCGTTCTGCTTCAGCCTCAGCAGCCAAGCGTTCTTCTTCAGCTTTTTGTCTTGCTTCCTCTGCCTCAGCTTCCAACTGTTTGATCACTGAAGGCAGCTCTTCATTGTGCCTTATCTCGACAAGCCCTTTCTTGGCGTTCCACTTCAGACCGAGTTCTTCTGAAGGTGCACTTTCGTCGTAGGCGTTCTGAGACAGAAGGATAAGCTTGACAAGGCCAGGGTACGGCAAGGCGTGGCGCTTCCTCCCACACTTAGCCATGTGTTGCATAGCAATCCTGGCAAGGTTTATGGGGCGGCGTTCAAGCAGTGCATCAAGAAGTATAATGTCATGCGTCTGAACGATGGAGCGCTTCTCTTGCCGGGGTAGGACGGCGCGACAAAGAAAGTAATGAGCTATGGCGCCGACCTTGCTCAAGACACGAGCAACCCTGTCCAGTCCTATCGGCCTTTTGCCCTGAAAGATGTGTTCAACCAGAGGCAGTTCTTCATCAGTTGTTTCAAATCCACCCTCTGGAAGACTGCTCAGCGCGTCGGACGGAGGCTTTTGAGAACTAAGGCCCATGAAAGCTCTGACCTGGCGTTCTTTGACTATGGCTTTCTCACCATCAATTTTGAAATGGAGAGAGCCATCTTTAGCTTTGTAACGCAAATCTCTGTAGAACGCCTTGACCTGTTCCTTGTCAACAGTAGCCGGCGCAGGCCCAACGTTCAGCCAGCCTTGGAATCTTAGTAGCTCGAGGAATTCTTGGACGCCTTCATCTTGGAAGGAGGCGAGCCATTCTTCCGAGTAAATCAAGGGGCTGAGAACTTTGACCGGTGCGCCATCAGGCTTTCTCTTGCGCTTGCCCTCGGGGGACTCAGAATCCTCGTCATCAGAGTAACTGTTCTCATCAGCGGAGTCGCCTGACTCATCTTTCTCAGCGTCCTGTTCAGCAACGTCCTCTGTGCCTTGATTATTTTCAGCATTGCCACCAGCTGTGGCTTGAACGGCACCAGAAGAAGTCTGCCTGTGGGACGCGCCTTCAGCGTCCTGAGCCTCTAAAAGATGTGAAGTTTCTGGCTCAGCGTCCTCGGGGACTTGGGTTGAATCTGTTTGGATTGTGGGGGAGGGGTTTTCTTGTGGGGGATTTGCTTGAGGGGTTGGGAGAGGGTTAAGGATAGGAAGGGATTGGTTGTAGGGAGGTACCTCATTTGCATCACGCTCGAGTTCCTCAGATAAGGTGGGCTCGGCGTCCTTTTGAGCAACCTGGTGCTCACCAGCGTCCTCAGGTACTTGGTCCCCAGCTGGAGCGTTCTCGACTCCTGCAGCCTCGTCATCAGAGTCCCCAACGACATCTATAAAAGGGGAGACTTGATCAGCAGCTTGTTAAGGCGTTCCTCTTTGGCTCTCAGATGAGCTAGAGGAGGATGAGGAGGAGGGAACGTGCTCAACTTGAGCAGGAACGTCCTTAGCGAGCAAAACCCTGGGCTTTTCACCAGCCTTCCTTCGGCGAAAGGTATGCTCTAGCGTGCGTTCTGTCTCCTCCGGGCCACTTTCGGAGGATGGACGACGGGACCTTGGGGTCTCGGGGTCCTTTGGTGGGGAAATGTGGGCCGGGGCAGACGGGAATTTGGCCAAGTTTAGGGGAGAGTGGGTTTTGGGAGGAAAAGGGATTAGGGCATTTGTTCGTGAAGGTTGAGGGGACGGAGGAGGTGTGGGAAGTTGAACGATTGAGATGGGTTTAGGAGGAGGAGTAGATTCTTTGGAGAGGTTGGAGGGCCTTTTTGTGGTGCTAGGCCTTTTTGAGGATTTGGAGGATGGGACGCTCGAGGTTTTGGCCTTTTTGAGGGGCCTTGGGTCGTGGATTTTCTTGGAGCGTACCTCCTTGAAATGAGAAGGAAACTTATCCACAATCTCCGTTGGTTTGGAATTGGAGAAGGGTTGAGAAGAAGGGGCAGGACGCTTTAGCAAATTTTTGGTGGTGATGGAGGGAACGGCAGGAGGAGGTGGAGTGGGACTTGGCATACGGTTTTTAGTCATTTGGAAGGCTAACGAGTTCCTTGGATACATAGGAAACTCGGGCAAGACTGCATTGTGCAAGTCTGGGATAAGTTCAAGAAGGGGGCCAAGATTCTCACCTCCGAATTGAGAGAAGAAAAGCACATCGTCCATCCGTCCAGGTAGATCTTTGTATTCTGTGTTGTGGAGGCTGGGGACGACAAAGCGTTCAATAAACTTCTTATAGTTCTTTGTTTTCACTGCATCGTTCTTGATTTCTGGCAGTTCCATGCGTTCTCTGATAAGATTGTACAGCGTCCTGGGCTTCTTGTTGATGAAGTCCAGTAGAGATTCATTAAGAACGATGGGTTTTGGCTTCTCTATGTAGTGGGACTTCACAAGCTTTCTTCGCTTCCCGCCGGTAGAAGATCCGGCCACGTTCAACTGTCTTTGAGACATTTTTTCAGATGAGCTTTAGTGAGAGAAAGTCGCCGGAGTTTTAGAGAGAAGTCAGAGCACAATTGAGAGGGAGGAAGTGGTTGAGAATAATAAATTTGATAGCGACTGTTCTGGCCTTATATAGAGGAAGCGGTGGCACAACTGTAATTATCACTGTTTCACTGTGCGACACGTGGCAAAACTTCCCCCCTTAAGATTTGAGCAAAAGCAACGGTCACTGTTCACACTTTCAAAAGTTCAAATTTCTGACTCTTCAACTTCTCCTCAAATGCTAAACTGGCGTCCTTTCCAACAAACACTGAGCGTTCTCTCATACTTAGCAAAAATTTACCTCTTCAAGCAAAATCAATTCTTCGACAACCATCCTTGTGATCACCTTGCGAACCATCTGAGAACAAAGCAAGTACGTCCCGTAAAAGAAAAATGAAGCTCATAGGACGCTTTTGCAGAGTTCTCGGCTAGGGTAAGCTTAGAGTTCCCATCATTTCAGCTTATAATGAGGGTTGGGTGATCAGGGATACTCTTTTCAAGACAAATAGAGAAATTTGAATGGCATTCCAAAGTAGCAAACATATGAAGTTTTAGACTAGCGTCCTTGCAAATATGAATTTAATGCAAAACAGACCTTAAACACTTAGAATCTACCAAACATAGCCAATCATTGAGAGAATAGTAGAACGGGACTTGCTAATTAAAAGTTATCATCCCCAAGAGCAACCTTAGATGCTCAAAGGGACGTCTATCAAGCGCCTTAGTGAAAATATCAGCTATTTGGTCTTCAGTCCTTACATGCTCCATACTAATGAGTCCTAGTTCAACATTATCACGCAAGAAATGATGCCTTATATGAATATGCTTTGTGCGTGAATGAAAAACAGGATTCTTAGAAATTTCAATAGCACTTGTGTTATCACAACGAATGGGAATAGTTTCAAGATTTATACCATAGTCCTCTAGTTGATATTTGATCCAGATAACTTGTGAACAGCACGAAGCAGCAGCAACGTACTCGGCTTCTGCGGTTGAAAGCGCTACAGAGTTCTGTTTCTTAGATCCCCAAGAGACTAAGCATGAACCAAGGAGCTGTGCCATTCCGGAGGTGCTTTTCCTATCAATTACATGACCCGCATAATCAGCGTCCGAGTAGCCAACAAGCTTGAAGGACGTCTTCCTGGGGTACCAAAGGCAAAGATCATCGCGTCCTTTGAGGTAGCGAAAGATCCTCTTGACTTCTTGCATGTGGGACTCCTTTGGATTCGCCTGGAAGCGTGCACACAAGCAAACGGCAAATATGATGTCGGGACGGCTTGCGGTCAAGTAGAGCAAAGAGCCAATCATTCCTCTGTAAAGCTTTTGATCAACGTCCTTCCCTTGTTCATCTGCGTAAAGACGCGAGTTGGCAGAACAAGGTGTTGCCATGGGCTTGGACGTATTCATCCCGTACTTCTCAAGCATTTCACGGATATATTTTTGTTGGTGAATCTGCGTCCCGTCCTTGAGTTGATTGATTTGATGTCCCAAGAAGAAATTAAGTTCTCCACTGAGGGACATCTCAAACTCACTACTCATTAAGGACTTGAACTCATCTACAAGTTTCATGTTAGTACTACCAAAGACTATATCATCAACATAGACTTGGGCAATTAAAATGTCCTTGTGAACTTTCTTAATGAATAAAGTTTTATCAATTGAACCTCTAGTGTACCCATGAGACAAAAGAAAGGACGCAAACCTGTCATACCATGCACGAGGGGCTTGCTTAAGTCCGTAAAGCGCTTTGTCCAAGTAGTACACATGATCTGGGTGAGAGGCGTCCTCGAAGCCAGGCAGCTGAGCAACATACACTTCCTCCTTTAGCTTTCCATTGAGAAAGGCAGTCTTGACGTCCATCTGAAATAACTTGAATCCTTTGTGAGCGGCGAAGGCAATCTTGCCTTGTTCCTTGACACACGTCCACTCTCATCAAGCTTATTTCTGAACACCCATCGCGTCCCTATGATATTTTTGCCTTTGGGACGAGGGACGAGAGTCCAAACTTTGTTTCTTTCAAACTGATTGAGTTCTTCTTGCATCGCTTGAATCCAATCAGCGTCCTGAAGTGCTTCTTTGATATTCTTTGGCTCCACCATAGAGACAAAGGCATTGAACGCACAGAACGCTAAATTTGCACTTTGGGACTTGCTTGCAGCTGACCTTGTCTGAACTCCTTGAGAAGGATCTGAGACTATCTGAGAAGTTGGGTGATCCTTTGAGAAGCGGGACTCTCTTTGAAACAATTGAGCAAATCTTGGATCAATTTCATCATCTGAATCATCACTGTTTTCTTGAGAAGCGTCCTCAGTGTGTTCCCCCTCAGATAGAGCGTCCACACCTTGACCTTGCTCACCTTGTAAACTTGATTCAGCCACATCTTGTTGAGCTGGAGACTCACTACGATAGGGAACTCCTTCAACAATGCTAGGAACGTCTACTGAGACTTCTTCAGGATTTGGAGTAGCGTCCTTGGGAACATAGTATTTTCCGGAGGACCAAACATCAGCGTCGTCTTCAGAGTCGTCCTGCTGTTGTGAGGAGGAGCGTTCTTTCTTACTTGGTTTTTCTTTGTGAGAAACGCTCTCCTTGAACACAACATGAATGCTCTCTTCAAGCTTTAGAGTCCTTTTGTTGAAAACTCTATCCGAGGAATATAGCTTCATCACTTCTTGCATCAAACTTTCCAAGACGTTCTTTGTCGTTGATGTGAACGAAACACTTGCATCCAAAAACTCTGAGATAGTCAATGCGAGGCTTCCTTCCATTCAACAACTCATAGGACGTTTTCTTTAGCAAAGGACGGATCATGGCACGGTTAATAATATAGCAAGCTGTAGCAATAGCTTCCGCCCAGAAGTATGTGGGAACGCTATTGGCCAAGAGCATAGTCCTTGCCATATCTTCCAGCGTCCTATTCTTTCTTTCCACAACTCCATTTTGTTGAGGAGTCCTTGGAGCTGAGAAGTTGTGTGAGACACCATGTTGATCACAGTAGGCCAGGAACTCTGAATTCTGAAACTCTGTTCCATGGTCTGATCTTATGGCTTTGAGAGGCGTCTCCAGGGCAACTTCCACTTGTTTGATGAAGATTTTGAACGCATTGAAACAATCTGCTTTGGTTGCCAAGAAAAGAACCCAAGTGAATCGAGAAAAATCATCTACAAGAACGTAAATGTACCTCTTTCCACCATAGCTCAACGTCTTCATTGGTCCACAAAGATCCATATGGAGGAGTTCCAAAGGCTTCTTTGTGCTAATCTCGTTCTTGGATTTGAAAGACGTTCTTGTTTGCTTCCCTTTGATACAGGCTTCGCATTGTTGAACTTTTTCAGGATCAATTCGGGGAAGTCCTTTCACAAGATCTCTTTGATGCAATTTGAGGATTGTGCTTGGTCCAGCATGGCCAAGGCGGCGATGCCAGAGATCAGCGTCTTCCTTTGAAGCAGATAAGCACAATTCTGATTTAGGCTTGAACTCCTGGTTGAAGATGTACACATTGTTCTGGCGTACTCCTTTGAGAACAACTTTGTTTGACTTCTTGTTGATAACGAGACACTCCTTTGAGTCAAATGTGACTAGATTTTCACCTTTGTCACACATTTGGGAAACGCTAAGGAGATTGAAGCCAAGTCCTTCAACAAGACTGACATTTGTTGCTTTGATGGACGGATTAAGAATAGCAGTTCCCATCCCCTTGATCTTTCCCTTGCCCTTGTTGCCAAACGAGACAGCTCCTCCCGTGGCACTACTTTGGATAGAAGTGAGATGGATCTGGCTTCCTGTCATATGATTTGAGGCGCCACTATCAATGATCCATGGGCGTCCCCTCACTTCCACCTGCCATAACAAAGTTAGTATTTGGCGACCCAGGCAAGGTGTTCCTTACCTGGTTCGTTACAGAAGTAGAACTCTGGTTCTGGCATGTAGTCATTTAAATTAACATCATTTGAAGTAGCATGCTTGCGGAAAGAGTTCCTAGAGCGTCTAGAACGCCTAGGATTAACCTTAGGGACGGACTTATTATTCTCAATGTTAGTCCTAGCAGCTTTTCCACTTGCAATATCTTTTTTCAGTTTTTCACACTCAAATTTGAAGTGGTCTCCTTGTCCATAGTACCAACACGTCCTATAGTACGTACCGAGGTAGTACTTCTTGTTGGGACGTTGGATTTTGTTTTCTTTCATCTTTTGAGGATCACAGACTTTAGAACCTTCCCCTTTAGCAATTTTCTTGTAAATCCTATGACTAGTGGAGTTAGTGTAGTAGTCCTCTTTTCCTATCTCTCCACTCTCTAGGACTCTAATTCTTTCAACGAGATTCTTAGTTTTCTCTCTTTCAAGTTCAAGTTCAGAAGTTTTGCTAGCCTCAAAATCGCTAGGAAGAGAGTTCTTAGTGTCAGATTCATAACCTAGACCTCTCTTAGCTGGGACGAAGACCATTGGTCTAACTTCTTCAACTATGGGACTCTTACCCATCATTTTCACTTCTTCCCTAAGCTTAGCGTTCTCAAGTTTGAGACACATGATTTCAGTTTTTAGGGACTTAGTTTCTTCACATGAGGACTCTAATTGAATGGTCATAGAACTACAGTTTTCACATTCAACCACAATATTCTCATTTTCAAGTTCAAGTTCATCCATTCTATGTTGCATGATAACACTTTCTTCCATGATTCTTCCAATAAGTTTAATGAGCTTGGATTTAGAACAATTTTCTAAGGAACTCATCAAAGACTCACGGGTTACCTCATTTTCAGATTTCGGAGCGTCCTCCTCAAGAACTGTGGCGTCCTCCATGGCCATGTACGCCACTTGCTCATCAGGTTCTTCATCATCATCATCAGAAGAGCTACCATTATCCCATGCAGATGCGAACGCTCCGATGAGTGCTTTTGTCTTCATTTCTTTTGCGGACATTCCCGTTGTACACTTTTTGGCAAAGTGTCCTTTCTTGTTACATTTATAAAAAGTAAGTTCTTTCATCTCTGCCTCAGTATACTTGAGACTCTCCTTCTTGTACGGCATCTTATGCTTGTTGATGTATTTGTTTCTTTTGCCAAAAGAACGCAGAACTTTGTTAAAGAGAACAAGTCCTTCCTCTTCTTCAAGTTGTTCCTTAGTCTTGCTTTCTTTTTCTTTCAATGCTTGAACGCGCATCCTTTCACGGTTCTCATTCTTATTAGCTTCCACCATCATAGCGAGTTCTTGTTGACGACGAAGATACTCAGCGTACTCTGGTGTTGATGTCATCAATGCTAGATCTGTTTGAGGATTCCTTGCTAGTTCAGCCAAATCGGAGTTCCTCCTTGCTTCGTATCCTCTTAGCTTCCCGTAGATCTCTTCCATGTCAAGAGTCTTGTTAGCTGTATTCTCCTTGAACGTGGTTCTATCAAAGTTGCACTTTCCTGTTAAACCATCAATGACCACTTGAAGTCTGTTCCTCATTGAAACTTCAGCTTCAGGAACGCCCAGGTTCCTCATCTTGGTAACAAGTTGTTCAAAGCGGTATGAATAGTCATTCACAGTTTCATTGGGGAGCATTCTAAAAGCATAGAACTCTCTCTTGATTTCAAGTTGAACGTCTTCCCTCATCTCAGCAGTTCCTACGTGGAATTTTTCAAGAGCATCCCACTGTAGTTTGGCAGTTGCCAAATTGCTAACTCTGGTGGCGTCCCTCTCGCAAAGGGACGCTTGAAGGAAGCACATAGCCTTTGCATTTGTTTCCATCAATTTGAATTCATCAGGACCCCACTCGTCCTCTTTGTCCTTCTTATCAGTAGGAACGGCAAGGTCGCCGTTCATGATAACTTTCTAGCACTGATAGTTCTGACTCCTTACAAAGTTCTCAAATCTGATTTTCCAGCGGTTGAAGTTGCCATCCGTTAGGCGCGGAGGCTTCACAAAAGAGATTCCAATCGGTTCCATGTCCATCTTTAACCTGCAACTCAATAAGAATCTAGAGCGCCTGCTCTGATACCAATTGTTGGATTGTTAGTACTGAGGGACGTCCTTTACTGGAGTAAAGGCGTCCTTTGGTCTGGCGTCCCTACGAGGTGTAGGGGCGTCCTTGAGTAATGCAGCGGAATAAAATACTAAACAAGTTAAAGTGAACGTTGGGATTTATAGAGGAACCACTCAAGACCAAGTAGTCCTTGAGTGTAAACCTCTACCTCCTTGGAGGATTTTTGAATAGCTTTTTCTTTATATTGAACGTTCTTACAGTTGTACTGGCGAGCCTTTACAGTTCTCTGGTACTTAGCTTTTCCCTAAGTCCACTAGTAAGAGACTCCTCTAAGCCTACAACTCAAGCATGTTCAATCTTATAAAGAACTCCTATCCCTACGTCCTACGGTACTTAGTAGGACTCTCTTTCTCCCTTTTTGGTTTTTCTGGTTACAAACAGTTTTGTGGTTTGGTTACAAAGTCTCACTCGATCTAACACAAGTTCTAGCACTGTTCTTGAGTTCTTGAGTTAGTTCTTCGTGTTCTTGAGTGAGCCGCTTTCTACTGATTCTCTCTGAATATTCCTGAAAGCGTTAATGTCACAATAAATGCCTTGGGGCTATTTATAGGACTTGGGGAAGGGCGTCTTTCTCCTGGGACGATCATGCCCTTCGAGGACGTGGCTACAGGATCTTCCTCCACGTAGTAGGGCGGTGATGAGGAAGCTTCCTGTATCCAGCTGTGTATGATGAACTCCGCTACAGGATCGGCCGCCACGTGTTGATGGACTCTGCAACAGGATCGTCCGCCACGTAGTGTTGGACTCCGTTACAGGATCGGTCTCCACGTGTCCTTGGATGATCAAGTATTGTCGAGTGATGTCATCCTGTCGGCTATAGAGTAAGGACGCTCTGCTTGCGTTCCTACTTGCTGGGGACTGCGTCCTTGCTCAAGTAGTCTCTGATCGGTCCTTACTTCCTGTTAGCTAGCGTCCCAAAGCCTATGGGACGCCCATACACACTTGTTGTCCTTTTGTCACTAGCGTTCCTGAACACTTGGACAATCTTTATTAGAATCAAAGTGAGTTTGTCATATAAAAAGTAAGGGACGGTTGTGGGCGCACTACCAAGTACGAGGGCGTCCTTGATAGCGTCCGAACATTTACCCGACAATTGGCGAAGGTCTCGAAGAGTTCCTTGTCATGTGCCGGCTTCCTTGTGTCCTTAACAGCATCGGGGAATGGAGGAGAGGGCTTGAAAGAATCCAATGGTGGAAGAGGTTGAGCCACATAGCCATCGTCCTCGTCTGCTGATGGAGCTCGGTTCCGTCTAGGAGAGCTCGGGCGAGGGGGCGAGTAATTCTTGAAAGCATAATCGAGTAAAGCCTCGAAATTTCTCTCGGCCTCCTTGCCGCGGGCGCGGGTCGCTACGCCTCTCGTGGTCCATATGCTCTGTTGGAATTTCGCGGGCGCAGAGGGGAGAGCGCGGGCGCGGAATTCCCACAGAGGCTTCGTCTTCATGTGCTATCGCCCCGGCGCGGTCACGGCCAGGGGAACGCGGGCGCGGTTCGTCACCAGTGGGTGATTCCCGACTCGCGAGTACTCTACCCCTCCTCAAATTCATGGCACTGACATTTTCTTTGTGATTGAGCGGTTGAGAAGGAAGTTTCCCGGAATCCTTAGACTCGAGCCTGTTGATCATGGTGGCAAGTTGACTCAGTTGAGTCTCAAGATTCTTTACAGCAGCTCTTGTCTCTTGGTTCTCCTTCAAGAGGGCGTTAATAGCATCATTCTGGGACGGAGCAGGTGCTCTCGGGGCATAGTTATTGGACCGAAATTGTTGTTGCTGGCCCTGAGGAGCGTACTGCTGCTGCTGTTGTGGTGGATCTTGCTGCTGCTGGTTGTTCCACCTTAGGTTAGGATGGTTCGCCCACCCCGGATTGTAGGTGTTAGAGTAAGGATCATTCCAGGGCCGGGGCGCACCATAGTTGCCAATAGCATTGACCGACTCCTCGGTCTCTTGAATAGTAGGGCACTGATCTGTGTGGTGGCTCGCATCATAGCAAAGACCGCAAGCATTGACTTGTTGAGCCGTCCTCTTCGTGAGCAGCTGCTTCATAAGATCCTTGAGCTCCCTTACTTCAGCATTCAGGGACTCATTCACCACACTAACGGACCTCACGTTGGTCCTTGACCTTTGATTGCGGGCTTGTTCCGCCAAGATCTCCACTTTCTGAAAAGCTGCAGCGGGGGTTAAGTTCTCGTAACTACACCCACAAGATGCATTCACGAGCCTCTTGTCATTGTCGCACAGTCCCTCAATGATGTAGCAAATAAGATCCTTGGCTTGGTAGCCATGGTATGGGCAACTCGCGATGAGCCTCTTGTAGCGCTCATAAAGGTCATAGAGGTTCTCGTCTTCCCCTTGCTCCAAACTGCTGAGTTGTTTCTTAATAGATGTTTGTTTGGAAGCGGGGAAGTACTTCTCGAGAAACGCCTTCTTCATGGCCGCCCAAGTAGTGATGGAACCCGGCACCAAATAAAGGAGCCAATCCTTGGCGGTGTCTTCAAGAGAAAAGGGAAAAGCCCGGAGCTTGATTTGATCCTCTGTCACATCAGTGGGCTTCAAACTCACGCATACCGCGTGGAATTCAGTGAGATGCTTGTTCGGATCCTCACCACTCAACCCGTGGAATTTGGGCAAGTGGTGGATGAGGCCAGACTTAAGTTCGAACTTCACACCCTCCCCGAGTTCGGGGAATTGAACAGCGAGCTGCTGTTGCTGGAGATCAGGCGCCGTGAGTTGAAGAATAGTTTGTTCCGCCATGACGTCTTCCGATTCAGAATCAGAGAGAGAGAGAGAGATTCAAGAAGGTTGTAAGATGTAGAGGGTCTAGGGGCACTTCTTATCTTCCGAAGAGTCCTGTCAATTTCTGGATCAAAACGAACAGGAGAAGTATTAGTAGACCGGGTACGGACCATGTGTCAGGCCCGCACCCAAAGGATGGTTCTGCGCACGAACCGCGGGCGCGCCGAGGGGGCCGCGGGCGCGGTTTGAGCGCAGAACACGAAAACGCACACAATCAGAACAAGAAAAAGGATTGTCCGGCAACGGCGCCAAAATTTGACTCGGGCAAAGTCGTTGTTCCCTTATCAAAACTAAATCCCAAACATGCAAACAAAGTATAGTAGACAAGCAAGGGGTCGAACCCATAGGAATCAGTTTTTATTCAGATTTTAGTGGTTTTCATGCAAGTAATCAAAAGGGGGTTTTGAAAGTTGGTTTCAATCAAAGTTATCAAGCAGAGTTTATCCAATCAATTCCACTTTATTAATCCGTTGATCATGAATTCATCCACCTCTTTATATGCCTAGGTCAATTCCAACCCCAATCATTAGAAATCGCAAGTCCACGGTCCAAGCAATTCTATAACCCTAGGCAAGGACGCTTAACCTAGAATTAGCATAGAGCACAAGGATAATAGGAAATCAAATCATGCAATCAAGCTACGAGTCTCATGCACAACTTAACCATTGAATACTCTTCCCTAAACTAGTCCACGGTCCTAGAATAGAGTTGTTTCGAGAATAGGAAAGATGCATAGACAACAACCAATCCTAATTCAAACAATAGATCTAAGTCAATCAAACAAGTTGATCAGGCTCATAAAATCAAACATAGATCATGGGATGAAGCACAAGAGTATCAAGAAAGACCTAGGGATAAAGAGGTTACCAGAATTTCACAACTTCATAATAAAGCTTCCTTGATTGAATAAACTCCAGAGGAGAGTTAGTTCTCCATTACAAAGAAAACTCTAATCTTTATTGAAAGACAATTGATTGACAAGAATTGGATATCCTAAAAACCTAGAAAGGTTCCCCTTATATAGCCCTAAGGATCAACCTTTTCGGACTAAATAAGATAGGAAACCGAAAGATAAGAAAGGAAACAAGATAGAAACGCCAAGATTTCGTCCGCTCCAAGGTCGGCTACCACCGCGACCGCAGCACCAGAACCGCGCCTGCGGCGGCCTTCAAATGGTCAAATCCGAGTCAGCTTCTACCGCGACCGCGCCACAGACAGCGCGACCGCGGCCTTCATGGTCTTGGTTGGCTCGCTCCTTCACGCCACCACGCCCGCGTCCTAGACAACGCGACCGCAATATCCATGCAGTGGCGAATCTTCGTCTTTAAGCTCTTTAACTCTTGATTCTTCATACTCTGTGTCTTCGGTCTTCATATTACAATTATGCTCAAAACTAACCTAAACACTCTCAATATAGCTCTAAAATACAAGAGCTATCCTATACAAAATAGGCCGAATCACTTGTCCACTATATCTGTTGGGTTGGAGGAGGAAAAGGGTTTGGAAGATTTTGAGAGAGGGGACGATGGAGTTGGACGTTTGGATGGCAAAAGCTTTTTAGTGGTGACTGTTGGAATTTGAGGAGGTGGGGGAGAAGGACTAGGCAAGCGGTTCTTTAGCATTTGGAAGGCGGGAGAGTCCTTGGGGTACATAGGAAACTCGGGAAGGACGGCATTGTGCATATCGGGAATGAGATCAAGTAAGGGAGCAAGATCCTCACCTCCGTATTGCGAGAAAAAGAGCACGTCCTCCATTCTTCCGGGCAAGTCCTTGTAATCTGTCTTGTGGAGGCCATGAATTACGAACCTCTCCAAGAACTTCTCATAATTCCTGGTTTTTACGGCGTCCTGCTTCACATCCGGCCTGTCCATGCGTTCCCTTATGAGCATGTACAGCGTTTTGGGCTTCCTGTTGATGAAGTCCACAAGTGATTCATTGAGAACTAGCGGCTTGGGCTTCTCTATTGTGTGGGACTTCACCAATCTCCTTCTCTTATCACCGGCACAAGATCCGGCCACGTTCCCTAGTAGCTGAGACATTTTTCTGATGACTTTTAGAGAGAAACTCGTCGGAAAGCTAGAGAGAGGTCAGAGCTGTTTGAGAGCAGGGAAGTTGTTGAGAAGAGTAAATGAGTGATAACGACTGTTACTGCCTTATATAGAGGAAGCGGTGGCACAAATTGTAATGAACACTGATTTTCTGTGCAACATGTGGCATAACTTCCCCCTTAAGATTTGAGTAAGTGTAACGGTCACTGTTCAAAATTCAAATTTCTGACTCTTCAACTTCTTCTCAAAACTGAACTGGCGTCCTCTCTTACAAACACTTGGCGTCCTCTCAAACTTAGTAAAAATTACCTCTTTAAGCAAACCAAGAACCATAACAACCGTCCCAGTGTGATCACCTTGCGAACCATTTGAGAACAAAGCAAGTACGTCCCGTAAAAGAAAAATATGAAGCTCATAGGACACTTTTGCAGAGTTCTCGGCTAGGGTAAGCTTAGAGTTCCCATCATTACGGCTTATGATGCGTGTTGGGAACTTCGATTCGCCCGGCCAGCAGGCGGATCAGGGATACTCTTTTCATGACAAATAGAGAAATTTGAATGGCGTTCCAAAGTAGCAAACACATGAAGTTTTAGACTAGCGTCCTTGCAAATATGAATTCAATGCATAACAGTCCTTAAACACTTAGAATCTACTAAACATAGCCAATCATTGAGGGAATAGTAGAACGGGACTTGCTACTTAAAAGTTATCATCCCCAAGAGCAACCTTAGATGCTCATAGGGACGTCTATCAAGCACCTTAGTGAAAATATCAGCTATTTGGTCTTCAGTCCTTACATGCTCCATACTAATAAGTCCTAGTTCAACATTATCACGCAAGAAATGATGCCTTATATGAATATGCTTTGTGTGTGAATGAAAAACAGGATTCTTAGAAATTTCAATAGCACTTGTATTATCACAACGAATGGGAATAGTTTCAAGATTAATACCGTAGTCCTCAAGTTGACATTTGATCCAAATGACTTGTGAACAGCACGAGGCAGCAGCAACGTACTCGGCTTCCGCAGTTGAAAGCGCCACAGAGTTCTGTTTCTTAGATCCCCATGAGACTAAGCATGAACCAAGGAACTGTGCCATTCCTGAAGTGCTTTTCCTATCGATCACATGACCAGCATAATCAGCGTCCGAGTAGCCAACAAGCTTGAAGGACGTCTTCCTAGGGTACCAAAGGCAAAGATCATCGCGTCCCTTGAGGTAGCGAAAGATCCTCTTGACTTCTTGCATGTGGGAATCCTTTGGATTCGCCTGGAAACTTGCACACAAGCAAACGGCAAACATGATATCGGGACGGCTTGCGGTCAAGTAAAGCAAAGAGCCAATCATTCCTCTGTAAAGCTTTTGATCAACGTCCTTTCCTTGTTCATCTGCGTAAAGACGCGAATTTGGAGAACAAGGAGTAGCAACTGGCTTGGACGTGTTTATCCCGTACTTCTCAAGCATTTCCCGGACATATTTTTGTTGATGAATACGCGTCCCTTCCTTGAGTTGGTTGATTTGTAGTCCCAAGAAGAAATTGAGTTCTCCAATGAGGGACATCTGAAATTCACTACTCATTAAGGACTTGAACTCATCTACAAGTTTCATGTTAGTACTACCAAAGACTATATCATCGACATAGACTTGGGCAATTAAAATGTCCTTTGTGAACTTTCTTAATAAACAAAGTTTTATCAATTGAACCTCTTGTGTACCCATGAGACAAAAGAAAGGACGCAAACCTCTCGTACCATGCACGAGGGGCTTGCTTGAGTCCATAGAGCGCTTTGTCCAAGTAGTACACATGATCTGGGTGAGAGGCGTCCTCGAAGCCAGGGGGCTGAGCAACATACACTTTCTCCTTGAGTTTTCCATTGAGAAAGGCAGTCTTGACGTCCATCTGAAATAACTTGAATCCTTTGTGAGCTGCAAAGGCAATAAGTAGACGGACGGCCTCAATTCTAGCAACAGGAGCAAAGGTCTCATCATAGTCTATTCCTTCCTCTTGCTTGAATCCTTGAGCCACCAGTCTTGCCTTGTTCCTTGACACATGACCACTTTCATCAAGCTTATTTCTAAACACCCAGCGCGTCCCTATGATGTTTTTGCCTTTGGCACGAGGGACGAGGGTCCAAACTTTGTTCCTTTCAAACTGGTTGAGTTCTTCTTGCAATTGCTTGAATCCAGTCAGCGTCCTGGAGTGCTTCCTTGATGTTCTTTGGTTCCACCATAGACATAAAGGCATTAAAAGCACAGAAGGCCAAATTTGCACTTTGGGACTTCCTTGCAGCTGACCTAGTTAGAACTCCTTGAGAGGGATCTGAGACAATCTGAGAAGTTGGGTGATCCCTGGAGAAGCGGGACTCCCTTTGAAATAATTGAACAAATATTGGATCAATGTCTCCATCAGAATCATCACTATCATCTTGAGCATCGTCCTCAGTGTGTTCCCCCTCAGAAAGAGCGTCCACACCTTGACGTTGCTCACCTTGTTGACTTGATTCAGCCACATCTTGTTGAAGTGGAGATTCACTTCGAGATGGAACTCCCTGAACAACACTAGGAGCGTCCACTGAGACTTCTTCAGGATTTGGAGAAGCGTCCTTAGGAACATAGTATTTTCCAGAGGACCAATCTTCAACTTCGTCTTCAGAGTCGTCCTGCTGTTGTGAAGAAGAGCGTTCTTTCTTACTTTGTTTTTCTTTGTGAGAAGAACTCTCTTTGAATACAACATGAATACTCTCCTCAAGCTTTAGAGTCCTTTTGTTGAAAACTCTATATGCTTTGCTGGTGAGAGAGTACCCAAGGAATATGGCTTCATCACTTCTTGCATCAAACTTTCCAAGTCTTTCTTTGTCGTTGTTGTGAACAAAGCACTTGCACCCAAAAACTCTAAGATAGTCAATGCGAGCCTTCCTTCCATTCAACAACTCATAGGACGTTTTCTTAAGCAGAGGACGGATCATGGCACGATTGATGATGTAGCAAGCTGTAGCGATAGCTTCCGCCCAGAAGTACTTGGGGACGCCATTTGCTAGAAGCATAGTCCATGCCATATCCTCAAGCGTCCTATTCTTTCTTTCCACAACTCAATTTTGTTGAGGAGTCCTTGGAGCTGAGAAGTTGTGCGAGATGCCATGTTGATCACAGTAGGCCAGGAACTCTGAGTTCTGGAACTCCGTCCCATGGTCTGATCGTATGGCTTTTAGAGGCGTCTCAAGGGCAACTTCTACTTGTTTGATGAAGACTTTGAACGCGTTGAAGCAATCTGCTTTTGACACCAAGAAGAGAACCCAAGTGAATCGAGAAAAATCATCTACAATAACATAAATGAACCTCTTTCCACCGTAGCTCAGCGTCTTCATTGGTCCACAAAGATCCATATGGAGAAGTTCCAGAGGCTTCTTTGTACTGACTTCGTTCTTGGACTTGAAGGACGTTCTTGTTTGCTTCCCTTTGATACAGGCTTCGCACTGTTCAATTTTCTCATGATCAATTCGGGGAAGTCCTTTCACAAGATTTCTTTGGTGTAGCTTAAGGATTGTGCTTAATCCTGCATGGCCAAGGCGGCGATGCCAGAGGTCAGCGTCCTCCTTTGAAACAGATAGACACAACTCAGATTGGGGCTTGAACTCTTGGTTGAAGATGTAGACATTGTTCATGCGAACCCCTTTGAGAACAACTTTGTTTGATTTCTTGTTGATCACGAGGCACTCCTTTGAGTCAAATGTGACTAGGTTTTCACCTTGATCACACATTTGAGAGACGCTAAGAAGATTGAAGCCAAGTCCTTCAACAAGACTAACATTTGTTGATTTGATGGACGAATTGAGAATGGCAATTCCCGTCCCTTTGATCTTTCCCTTGCCCTTGTTGCCAAACGAGAAAGTTCCTCCCGTGGCACTACTTTGGATAGAAGTGAGATGGATCTGGCTTCCTGTCATATGATTTGAGGCACCACTATCAATGATCCATGGGCGTCCCTCACTTCCACCTGCCAAAACAAAGTTAGTGTTTGGCGACCCAGGCAAGGTGTTCCTTACCTGGTTCGTTACAGAAATAGAACTCTGGTTTTGGCAAATAGTCATTCAGATTAACATCATTTGAAATAGCATGCTTTCGGAAAGAACTCCTAGAACGTCTAGGACGCCTAGGATTAGTCTTAGGGATGGACTTGTCATTTTCAATGTGAGTCCTAGCAGCTTTTCCACTTTCAATGTCTTCCTTGAGTTTTAAACAATCAAATTTGAAGCGGTCTCCTTGTCCACAGTACCAGCACGTCCTATAGTAAGTACCAAGGTAGTACTTCTTGTTGGGACGTTGGATTTTGTTCTCTTTCATCCTTTGAGGATTACAGACTTTAGAACCTTCCCCCCTTAGCAATTTTCTTATAGATCCTATGACTAGTGGAGTTAGTGTAGTTGTCCTCTTGACCTTTCTCTCCACTTTCTAGGACTCTAATTCTCTCAAGAAGATTCTTGGTTTTCTCCCTTTCAAGTTGAAGTTCTGAAGTTTTGCTTGCCTCAAAGTCGCTAGGGAGAGAGGTCCTAGTGTCAGACTCATAACCTAGTCCTCTCTTGGCTGGAACAAAAAAACCATTGGTCTAACTTCCTCAATGACAGGATTTTTTCCTAACACCTTCACTTCTTCCCTAAGCTTAGCGTTCTCTAAAATTAAGACACATCACTTTAGTTTTTAGGGATTTACTTTCTTCACATGAGGACTCTAGTTGCAAAGACACTGTAGCACAGTTCTCACATTCAACCACAATGTTTTCAGTTTCAAGTTCAAGTTCATCCATTCTTTGTTTCATTGCAAGACTTTCTTCCATGATTTTACCAATGAGTTTGATAAGCTTTGATTTTGAACATCTTTCTAAGGAATTCATCATAGATTCATGTGTTACCTCTGGTTCCTTTTCGGAGGCGTCCTCTTCAACAGCTGAGGCGTCCTCCATGGCCATGTACGCCACTTGTTCATCAGATTCTGAGGCGTCCTCGATAGCCATGTACGCCACTTGTTCATCAGGTTCTTCATCATCAGAACTAACATTATCCCATGCAGCTGAGCACGCTCCAAAGAGAGCTTTTGTCTTCATTTCCTTGGAGGACATTCCCGTAGTACACTTCTTGGCAAAGTGTCCCTTCTTGTTACATTTGTAGCAAGTGAGTTCCTTCATTTCAACCTCTGTGTACTTGGGACTTTCCTTCTTGTATGGCCTCTTGTGTTTGTTGAAGTATTTGCTCCTTTTACCATAGATACGAAGAGCCTTGTGCAGAAGAGCAAGTTCTCCCTCTTCATCGAGCTCTTCCTTTGACTTGCTTTCTTTTTCCTTTAACGCTTGGACGCGCATCTTCTCACGGTTCTCATTCTTGTTGGCTTCCACCATCAAAGCAAGTTCTCTTTGGCGACGCAAATACTCAGCGTACTCTGGTGTTGTTGTTACCAAAGCAAGATCTGTCTGAGGGTTCCGTCCTAGCTCAGCCATATCGGAGTTTCTCCTTGCTTCGTACTGCCTCAACTTCCCATAGATCTCTTCCATATCTAGAGTCTTGTTAGCTGAATTTTCCTTGAACGTAGTTCTATCGAAGTTCCAGACTCCTGTAAGTCCATCAATGATCACTTGAACTCTGTTCCTCATTGAAACTTCAGCTTCTGGAATACCCAAGTTCCTCATCTTGGTGACAAGAGCTTCAAAACGGTATGAGTAGTCCTTAACTATTTCATTGGGTAGCATTCTGAAAGCATAGAACTCTCTCTTGATTTCGAGCTGAACGTCCTCCTTCATCTCAGCAGTTCTTACGTGGTACTTCTCGAGAGCTTCCCACTGTAGTTTGGCTGTTGCCAAATTGCTAACTCTGGTGGCTTCCCTCTCGCAAAGGGACGCTTGAAGGAAGCATATTGCCTTAGCATTTGTTTCCATCAGCTTGAATTCATCAGGACCCCACTCGTCCTCTTTATCAGCTTTGTCAGCAGGGACTTTGAGGTCACCCTTCATGATTACTTTCCAGCATTGATAGTTCTGACTCCTGCAAAAGTTTTCAAATCTAATCTTCCAGCGGTTGAAGTTGCCGTCCGTCAGGCGCAAAGGCTTCACAAAAGAGATTTTTATTGGTTCCATGTCCATTTTGCACCTGCAACTCAACAAGATCTAGAGCGCCCGCTCTGATACCAATTGTTGGATCGTTAGTAACTGAGGGACGTCCTTTACTTAGGTAAAGGCGTCCTTGGTCAGGCGTCCTTACGAGGTGTAAGGGCGTCCTTTAGTTGTGCAGCAGAAATTAAAACTAAGCAGGTGAAATAATGAACGCAGTGAATTATAGAGAAACCACTCAAGACCAAGTAGTCCTTGAGTGTAAACCTCTACCTCCTTGGAGGATTTTTGAATAGCTTCTTCCTTTATATTAAACGTCCTTACAGTTGTACTGGCGAGTCTTTACAGTTCTCTGGTACTTAGCGTTCTTCCTAAGTCCACTAGTAAAGGACTCCTCTAAGCCTACAACTTAAGCGAGTTTAATCTTTTAAAGGACTTCTATCCCTACGTCCTACAGTACTTCGTAGGACTCTCTCTTTCTTTTTGGATTTTTCTGAGTACAAACAAGTTGTGATTTTAGGTTACAATTCTCACTCGATCTAGCACAAGCCTAGCACTGTTCTTGAGAGTTCTTGAGCTAGTTCTTCGTGTTCTTGAGTGAGTCGCTTTCCTCTGATTCTCTCTGAATATTCTCTGAAAGCGTTAACGTCACAATAAATGCCTTGGGCTATTTATAGGACTTGGGGAAGGGCGTATTTCTCTTCTGAAGGTCATGCCCTTCGTGGACGTGGCTACAGGATCTTCCTCCATGTAGTAGGGCGGTGATGAGGAAGCTTCCTGTATCCAGCTGTGTGTGATGGACTCCGCTACAGGATCTGCCGCCACGTGTTGATGAGCTCTGCTACAGGATCGTCCTCCACGTAGTGTTGGACTCTGCTACAGGATCGGTCTCCACGTGTCCTTGGATGATCAAATGTTGTCGAGTGATGTCATCCTGTTGGCTAGTGAGTAAGGATGCTCGCCTTGCGTTCCTACTTGCTCGGGACTCCGTCCTTGCTCAAGTAGTCTCTTGCTGGTCCTTACTTCCTGTTAGCTAGCGTTCCTAAGCCTTAGGGAACGCTTCACACACTTGTTGTCCTTTTGTCACTAGCGTTCCTGAACACTTAGACAGATTTATTAGAATCAAAGTGAGTTTGTCATACCAAAACTAAGGGACGGTTTGTGTGGTACACTAACAAGTACGCAAGCGTTCTTGATAGCGTCCCAACAAGCTCTACCTACCTTCGTCTCGAACGAATCAATCGATCTTCAGAGCTCGCGAATTTGATCCTACTTTGAGCTCATTCACCATTTATCCTCATCGGAAATCCCGTGGAAATTTAGTGGCGGAGCCTCTGACGAGAAAGTGGATGTGAACAAGGCGGTGTACCAGATAAACCTCAAATTCGCCGAGGCGAGGGAGGAGATCGAATCGGCCATGGATTCCGAGGAGACGGTCTTCTTCAACGAAGAGACTGAGTGCGCTAGGGATGCCACTAAGGAAGTCCTCGATTTGTTCGACGGTTTGCTGAGCAAGGTGGAGGAGAAAGAGAGGGCTTCATTGCAGAGATCCATGGGCTTGAAGATGGAACAATTGAAAGTTGAGCTTCAGTAGCTCAATGATTAAGCTTCTCATATGGTAATATCTTCATTTCTCTTCCTAGGGTTCGCATACTAGGGTTTTAGTCGGTTCCGTAACAATTTATGAACTTGTACCATTCCTGATTGGATTTTTTGGTTTTTAAGTATATAGAGAAACTTGTTCTACTATAGACTTAAGCTTCCAGAATTCTAATCCATGGTGTTTGTTGGATCGTTAGTACTGAGGGACGTCCTTTACTTAGGTAAACGCGTCCTTTGGTTAGGAGTCCCTACGAGGAGTAGGGGCGTCCTTGAGTGATGCAGCGGAATAAAGTACCAAACAAGTAATAGATGAACGCAATGAATTATAGAGGAACCACTCAAGACCAAGTAGTCCTTGAGTGTAAACCTCTACCTCCTTGGAGGATTTTTTAATAGATTTTCCTTTCTTATTAAACGTCCTTACGTTGTACTGGCGAGTTCTTTACACTTCTCTGGAACTTAGAGTTCTTCCTAAGTCCACTAGTAAAGTCCTCCTTTAAGCCTACAACCTAAGCGAGTTTAATACCCCAAAGGACTCTATCCCTACGTCCTACAGTACTTCGTAGGACTTCCCTCTTTTCTTTTCTTTACAAACTAGTTGTGGTTTGAGTTACAAATCTCACTCGATCTAACACAAAGTCTTAGCACTGTTCTTGAGTTCTTGAGATTGTTCTTCGTGTTCTTGAGTGAGCCGCTTTCCTCTGATTCTCTCTGAATATTCTCTGAAAGCGTTAACGTCACAATAAATGCCTTGGGGCTATTTATAGGACTTGGGGAAGGGCGTCATTTCTCTGGGACGATCATGCCCTTCGTGGACGTGGCTACAGGATCTTCCTCCACGTAGTAGGGCGGTGCTGAGGAAGCTTCCTGTATCCAGCTGTGTGTGATGAACTCCGCTACAGGATCTGCCGCCACGTATTGATGAACTCTGCAACAGGATCGTCCGCCACGTGGTGTTGGACTCCGCTACAGGATCGGTCTCCACGTGTCCTTGGATGATCAAATGTTGTCGAGTGATGTCATCTTGTCGGCTAGTGAGTAAGGACTTCTTTCTTGCGTTCCTACTTGCTTGGGACTCCGTCCTTGCTCAAGTAGTCTCTAGTTGGTCCTTACTTCCTGTTAGCTAGCGTCCCTAAGCCTAGGGGACGCCCACACACACTTGTTGTCCTTTTGTCACTGGCGTTCCTGAACACTTGGACAAATTTACTAGAATCAAAGTGAGTTTGTCATATCAAAACTAAGGGACGGTTGTGGGCACACTACCAAGTACGGAGGCGTCCTTGATAGCGTCCCAACAATTTCCCCCTTTTTGATGATGACAAACTCTTCAGCAAAATAGTTTTGGCGTTTGAACTTATCATGCATGAAAACTTAAAAGCGTCCTCTAACACTTAGAGAAATTTCAATGGGCATAAGTTTTCATTCTTTGATTCTCTAACTTTTGGATTTTAAAGAGAGAAAAGCGTCCTAGAATTTTCTAGACGTCCTCTAGTTTATTCTAGCATGGTGTTCCTTAGACCTTTCACTTAATAGTTCCCCCGTAACACTTTCTTATTCTAGATAACTATTTTATAGCGCATCTCTGCAAAACTACACTTCCCCCTTTTGGCATCATCGAAAAGGATAACAAGTGATAAGGACGTTAGCACAAAAACATAACTATAGGCAGTGGAATGCTTAAACACACATAATGCAAGCAAACGATGTAATAGCCATTCAAACAGAAGTGGAATAGAGTTATTACAAAGCAACGATCACAAAGGATCAAGTGTTTTTCAACAAAAAGAAGCAAAAGCAAATTAATTGAGGGATTAAAGGGTTGGAGGACGGCGATCACTGAGAACGGCTCTGGTCTTGATAGAACTTAAGAAGTTGTTCATGAAGTTCTGCCGACTTGGTGAAAGCCGTGGACAAGTCTTTGAGGGCGGAGAAGATGAGACATTGATTGTCCATGATAGCACCCATGAGTTCTGCAGGAGGATGCTGGGCAGGATTAGCAGGGGCAGAACGGGGCACTGGACCTGAACTTGAAGAAGGAGCGTCTATAGGAGGTGCTGGAGCAGGAGAAGGAGCCATTAGCATTTGATCAAGGACTGAAAAGTTGACGGCTGGCTCTTCTTCCTGAGCGAACTCTTG
The DNA here is from genome assembly GCA_963924305.1 of Polygonum maritimum. Classification (NCBI taxonomy): domain Eukaryota; kingdom Viridiplantae; phylum Streptophyta; class Magnoliopsida; order Caryophyllales; family Polygonaceae; genus Polygonum; species Polygonum maritimum. Next base: position 4,951,460 of record OZ002728.1, on the reverse strand, counting down.
AGACATAGAGGCGAGACGTTCTTCTTCAGCTTCAGCTGCCAGACGTTCTTCCTTAGCCTTCTTCCTGGCTTCCTCAGCCTCAGCTTCTAACTGTTTCAGCACAGAAGGCAACTCTTCATTGTGCCTTATCTCTACCAGTCCCTTCTTAGCGTTCCATTTTAGTCCAAGCTCTTTAGAAGGAGCGCTTTCATCGTAAGCGTTTTGGGACTTAAGAATCAGCTTCACCAGACCCGGGTACGGCAAGGCGTGTCGCTTCCTTCCACACTTAGCCATATGTTGCATAGCAATTCTGGCAAGATTTATGGGACGACGTTCTAGAAGAGCGTCAATTAGAATGATGTCATGTGTCTGAACGATTGAACGCTTCTCTTGCCTTGGAAGGACGGCGCGACAGATGAAATAATGTGCAATGGCGCCTACCTTGCTCAACACATGAGCGACCCTGTCCAGTCCTATTGGCCTTTTGCCCTGAAACATGTGTTCAACCAAGGGCAGTTCTTCATCAGTTGTCTCAAATCCACCTTCTGGAAGAGAGCTTAGTGCATTGGACGGGGGCTTTTGAGGATTGAGACCCATGAAGGCGCGAACCTGGCGTTCATTAACTGAGGCTTTCTCACCATCTATCTTGAAGTGGAGAGAGCCATCTTTAGACTTGTAACGCAGATCCCTGTAGAACGCTTTTACCTGCTCTTTGTCAACATTTGCAGGCGCAGGCCCAACGTTCAACCAGCCTTGGAACCTTAGAAGCTCAAGGAACTCCTGAACTTTGTCATCGTTGAAGGAGGCGAGCCACTCTTCGGAGTATATCAGGGGGCTGAGAACTTTGACGGGCGCGCCATCAGGCTTTCTTTTGCGTTTGCCCTTAGGGGACTCAGAGTCCTCATCATCTGAAGAACTGTCCTCATCAGCAGAGTCCTTTGACTCGTTTTCATCAGCGTCCTGCCCAGCAGCGTTCTCTGTGCCTTGTTCATTTTCATCATTGCCACCAGCTGTGGCTTGATCTGCACCAGAAGGAACTTGGCCTTGGGACGTGCCCTCAGCGTCCTGAGCCTCTGATTGAATTTCTGTTTGTGGCTCAGCGTCCGCAGGGACTTGGTGGGATTTTGTTTGGATTGTGGGGGGGGGGGTTTCTTGAGGAGTTGGGAGGGGATTTAGGAGAGGGAGGGATTGGTTGTAGGGAGGGACTTCTTGAGCATCACGCTCGAGCTCGTCAGACAAAGTGGGCTCGGCGTCCTTTTGAGCGACCCGGTGCTCGCCAGCGTCCTCAGCAACTTGTTCTTTTTCCACGTCTTTGGCCGCTGATTCGCTCTACTTTGTATAGGTTAACTCTTGTATTTTAGAGCTATATTGAGAGTGTTTAGGTTAGTTTTGAGCGTTATTGTAATATCAAGGCCGAAGACACAAGACATGAAGAATCAAGAGTTAAAGAGCTTAAAGACGAAGAATCGCCACTGCATGAATGCCGCGGACGCGTTACCTATGGCGCGGGCGCGGTGGCGTGGAGGAGCGAACCAACTTAGACCGTGAAGGCCGCGGACGCGTTGCTTCCGGCGCGGTCGCGGTAGAAGCTGAACCCGGTTTGACCGTTTGAAGGCCACCGCGGGCGCGGATCTGGTGCCGCGGGCGCGGTGGTAGCCGACTTCGGAGCTGACGAGATTTTGGCGTTTCTATCTTGTTTCCTTTCTTATCTTTCGGTTTCCTATCTTATTTAGTCCGAAAAGGTTGATCTTTGGGGCTATATAAGGGGAACCTTTCTAGGTTTCTAGTTATCATCCAATACTTGTCAATCAATTGTAATTCAATAAAGATTAGAGTTTTCTTTGTAATGGAGAACTAACTCTCCTTTGGAGTTTATTCAATCAAGGAAGCTTTATTATGAAGTTGTGAAATTCTGGTAACCTCTTTATCCTTAGGTCTTTATTGATACTCTTGAGCTTCATCCCATGATCTATGTTCGATTTTATGAGCCTGATCAACTTGTTTGATTGACTTAGATCTATTGTTTGAATTAGGATTGGTTGTTGTCTATGCATCTTTCCTATTCTCGAAACAACTCTATTCTAGGACCGTGGACTAGTTTAGGGAAGAGTATTCAATGGTTAAATTATGCATGAGACTCGTAGCTTGATTGCATGATTTGATTTCCTATTATCCCTGTGCTCTATGCTAATTCTAGGTTAAGCGTCCTTGCCTAGGGTTATAGAATTGCTTGGACCGTGGACTTGCGATTTCTAATGATTGGGATTAGAATTGACCTAAGCATATAAAGAGGTGGATGAATTCATGATCAACGGATTAATAAAGTGGAATTGATTGAATGAACTCTGCTTGATAACTTTGATTGAAAACAACTTTCAAAACCCCCTTTTGATTACTTGCATGAAAACCACATAAAATCTGAATAAAACTGATTCCTTTGGGTTCGACCCCTTTCTTGCCTACTATACTTGTGTTTGCATGTTTGGGATTTATTTTTGATAAGGGAACAACGACTTTGCCCGAGTCAGCCGCAGGAGCATTCTCGACTCCTTCTGCCTCGTCACTAGAGTCCCCAACTACATCAATGAATGGGGAGACTTGATCAGCAGGCGTTCCTCTTTGGCCCTCAGATGAGCTAGAGGAGGAGGAGGAGATGTGCTCGGTCTTTGGAGCGTCCTTTGCGAGCAACACCTTGGGCTTTTCACCAGCTTTGCGTCTGCGAAAAGTGTGCTCAAGAGTGGAACGCTTCTCAGCTTCATCCGGTCCGCTTTCAGAGGAAGGACGACGCGACTTTGGATTCTCAGGGTCCTTTGGCGGTGAGATATGGGCCGGAGCAGATGGGAAGTTGGCTAGATTTAGGGGAGAAAAGGGTTTGGGAGGAAAAGGAATGAGGGCATTTTTGTTTGAAGGTTGAGGGGACGGTGGAGGAGTGGGGAGTTGGACAATGGATATGGGTTTAGGAGGAGGAGTGGATTCCTTGGAAAGATTTGAGGGCCTTTTTGTGGTGTTAGGTCGTTTTGAGGAGCTTTTGGTAAGGGGGCCGCTTGAGGACTTGGCCTTTTTAAGGGGCCGAGGGTCATGGGTCTTTTTGGAGCGTCCCTCCTTTATGTGGGGTGGAAACTTGTCCACTATTTCTGTGGGATTTGAGGAGGAGAAAGGTTTAGAAGTTTTTGATTGAGGGGACGATGGGGATGGACGCTTTAGAAGTTTCTTTGTGGTGACGGTGGGAACTTGAGGAGGTGGGGGAGAGGGACTCGCCAAACGATGTTTGAGCATTTGGTAAGCGGGAGAGTCCCTTGGGTACATAGGGAAATCTGGGAGAACTTGGTTGTGGAGGTCAGGGATAAGGTCAAGTAAAGGACCAAGATTCTCACCTCCAAATTGTTGGAAGAAAAGCACGTCCTCCATCCGGCCAGGCAAGTCCTTGTATTCAGTTTTATGAAGGCCATGGACGACGAAGCGTTCGATGAATTTCTCATAATTCTTCGTCTTCACAGCGTCCGCCTTTACCTCAGGCCTGTCCATGCGTTCTCTAATCAACTTGTAGAGCGTCATGGGCTTCTTATTGATGAAGTCCACAAGAGATTCGTTGAGAGCAACTGGCTTTGGCTTCTCAATAGTGTGGGACTTCACCAACTTTCTTCTCTTCCCATCGGCAGAAGATCCGGCAGCGTTCACTAGTCTTTGAGACATTTTCCGGTTGAATTTAGTGAGAGAAAGTCGTCGGAAATCTAGAGAGAGGGCAGAGCAAATTCTGTGAGCAGGGAAGTGGTTGAGAATAATAAATTCTGAGAGCAACTGTTGCAGCATTATATAGAGGAAGCGGTGGCACAACTGTAATTAACACTGATTTCCTGTTCAACACGTGGCAAACTTCCCCCTTAAGATTTGAGCAAAAGCAACGGTCACTGTTCAAAAGTTCAAAATTCAAATTTCTGACTCTTCAACTTCTTCTCAAAATCTGAACTGGCGTCCTCTCGTTCAAACACTAAGCGTCCTCTCATACTCAGCAAAAATTACCTCTTCAAGCAAACCAAATACCATTACAACCGTCCTTGTGATCACCTTACGAACCATTTGAGAACAAGGCAAGTACGTCCCGTAAAACAAAATATGAAGCTCATAGGACGCTTTTGCAGAGTTCTCGGCTAGGGTAAGCTTAGAGTTCCCATCATTTCAGCTTATGATGCGGGTTGGGTGATCAGGGATACTCTTTTCAAGACAAATAGAGAAATTTGAATGGCGTTCCAAAGTAGCAAACATATGAAGTTTTAGACTAGCGTCCTTGCAAATATGAATTTAATGCATAACAGTCCTTAAACACTTAGAATCTACAAAACATAGCCAATCATTGAGAGAATAGTAGAACGGGACCTGCTACATAAAAGTTATCATCCCTAGGAGCAACCTTAGATGCTCAAAGGGACGTCTATCAAGCGCCTTAGTGAAAATATCAGCTATTTGGTCTTCAGTCCTTACATGCTCCATACTAATAAGTCCTAGTTCAACATTATCACGCAAGAAATGATGCCTTATATGAATGTGCTTTGTGCGTGAATGAAAAACAGGATTCTTAGAAATTTCAATAGCACTTGTGTTATCACAACGAAAGGGAATAGTTTCAAGATTGATACCGTAGTCTTCTAGTTGATATTTGATCCAGATAACTTGTGAGCAGAACGAGGCAGCAGCAACATACTCGGCTTCCGCAGTTGAAAGCGCCACAGAGTTCTGTTTCTTAGATCCCCAAGAGACTAGACATGAACCAAGGAACTGTGCCATTCCTGAGGTGCTTTTCCTATCAATTACATGACCGGCATAATCAGCGTCCGAGTAGCCAACCAGCTTGAAGGACGTCTTCCTGGGGTACCAAAGGCAAAGATCATCGCGTCCTTTGAGGTAGCGAAAGATCCTCTTGACTTCTTGCATGTGGGACTCCTTTGGATTCGCCTGGAAGCGTGCACACAAGCAAACGGCAAACATGATGTCGGGACGGCTTGCGGTCAAATAGAGCAAAGAGCCAATCATTCCTCTGTAAAGCTTTTGATCAACGTCCTTCCCTTGTTCATCTGCGTAAAGATGCGAGTTGGGAGAACAAGGTGTTGCCATGGGCTTGGACGTGTTCATCCCGTACTTCTCAAGCATTTCACGGACATACTTTTGTTGATGAATACGCGTCCCTTCTTTGAGTTGATTAATTAGAAGTCCCAAGAAGAAATTGAGTTCTCCAATGAGGGACATCTCAAACTCATTACTCATTAAGGACTTGAACTCATCTACAAGCTTCATGTTAGTACTACCAAAGACTATATCATCAACATAGACTTGGGCAATTAAAATGTCCTTGTGAACTTTCTTTATGAACAAAGTTTTATCAATTGAACCTCTTGTATAGCCATTAGACAAAAGAAAGGACGCAAACCTGCCGTACCATGCACGAGTAGCTTGCTTGAGTCCATAGAGAGCTTTGTCTAAGAAGTACACACAATCTGGGTGAGAGGCGTCCTCAAAGCCAGGCGGCTGAGCAACATACACTTCCTCCTTGAGTTTTCCATTGAGAAAGGCAGTCTTGACGTCCATCTGAAATAACTTGAATCCCTTGTGTGCAACAAAGGCAATGAGAAGACGAACGGCCTCAATTCTAGCAACAGGAGCAAAGGTTTCATCATAATCAATGCCTTCCTCTTGCTTGAATCCTTGAGCCACCAGTCTTGCTTTGTTCCTTGACACACGTCCACTTTCATCAAGCTTATTTCTGAACACCCAGCGCGTCCCTATGACATTTTTGCCTTTGGGACGAGGGACAAGCGTCCAAGCTTTGTTCCTTTCAAGCTGGTTAAGTTCTTCTTGCATTGCTTGAATCCAGTCAGCGTCCTGAAGTGCTTCCTTGATGTTCTTTGGCTCCACCATAGATACAAAGGCGTTGAACGCACAAAAGGCTAAATTTGCACTTTGGGACTTGCTTGCACCTGACCTTGTTTGAACTCCTTGAGAAGGATCTGAGACAATTTGAGAAGTTGGGTGGTCCCTAGAGAAACGGAACTCCCTTTGAAACAATTGAGCAATCCTTGGATCAATGTCTCCATCAGAATCATCACTATCACTTTAAGCATCGTCCTCAGTGTGTTCCCCCTCAGAGAGAGCGTCCACACCTTGGCGTTGCTCGCCTTGTTGACTTGAGTCGGCCACATCTTGTTGAACTGGAGATTCACTTCGAGATGGAACTCCCTGAACAACACTCGGAGCGTCCACTGAGACTTCTTCAGGATTTGGAGAAGCGTTCTTAGGAACATAGTATTTTCCAGAGGACCAATCTTCAGCTTCATCTTCAGAGTCGTCCTGTTGTTGTGAAGAGGAGCGTTCTTTCTTACTTGGTTTTTCTTTGTGAGAAGCGCTCTCCTTGAACACAACATGAATACTCTCCTCAAGCTTTAGAGTCCTTTTGTTGAAAACTCTATATGCTTTGCTGGTGAGAGAGTATCCAAGGAATATGGCTTCGTCACTCCTTGCATCAAACTTTCCAATTCGTTCTTTATCTTTGTTGTGGACGAAACACTTGCACCCAAAAACTCTGAGATAATCAATGCGAGGCTTCCTTCCATTCAACAACTCATAGGACGTCTTCTTCAGCAGAGGACGGATCATGGCACGATTGATGATGTAGCAGGCTGTAGCAACAGCTTCTGCCCAGAAGTACTTGGGGACGCTATTTGCCAAGAGCATAGTCCTTGCCATGTCCTCCAACGTCCTGTTCTTTCTTTCCACAACCCCATTTTGTTGAGGAGTCCTTGGAGTGGAGAAGTTGTGCGAGACACCATGTTGATCACAGTAGGCCAGGAACTCTGAGTTCTGGAACTCCGTTCCATGGTCTGATCTTATGGCTTTGAGAGGCGTCTCAAGGGCAACTTCCACTGGTTTGATGAAGACTTTGAAAGCATTGAAACAATCTGCTTTTGACACTAAGAAAAGAACCCAAGTGAATCGAGAAAAATCATCTACAAGAACGTAAATGTACCTCTTTCCACCGTGGCTCAACGTCCTCATTGGTCCACAAAGATCCATATGGAGAAGTTCCAAAGGCTTCTTTGTACTAACTTTGTTCTTGGATTTGAAGGACGTTCTTGTTTGCTTCCCTTTGATATAGGCTTCACACTGGTCAACTTTCTCAAGATCAATTCGGGGAAGTCCTTTCACAAGATTTCTTTGGTGTAGTTTGAGGATTGTGCTTTGTCTAGCATGGCCAAGGCGGCGATGCCAGAGGTCAACGTCCTCCTTTGAGGCAGATAGACACAATTCTGATTTAGGCTTGAACTCCTGGTTGAAGATGTAGACATTGTTCTGGCGTACTCCTTTGAGAACAACTTTGTTTGACTTCTTGTTGATAACGAGAGACTCCTTTGAGTCAAATGTGACTAGATTTTCACCTTGGTCACACATTTGGGAAACGCTAAGGAGATTGAAGCCAAGTCCTTCAACAAGGCTCACATTTGTTGCTTTGATAGACGGATGGAGAATGGCAGTTCCCGTCCCTTTGATCTTTCCCTTGCCCTTGTTGCCAAACGAGACAGTTCCTCCCGTGGCACTACTTTGGATAGAAGTGAGATGGATCTGGCTTCCTGTCATATGGTTTGAGGCGCCACTATCAATGATCCATGGGCGTCCCCTCACTTCCACCTGCCATAACAAAGTTAGTGTTTGGCGACCCAGGCAAGGTGTTCCTTACCTGGTTCGTTACAGAAATAGAACTCTGGTTCTGGCATGTAGTCATTTATATTCACATCATTTGAAATAGCATGCTTGCGGAAAGAGTTCCTAGAGCGTCTAGAACGCCTAGGATTAGCCTTAGGAACGGACTTATCATTTTCAATGTTAGTCCTAGCAGCTTTTCCACTTTCAATGTCTTCCTTGAGTTTTAAGCAATCATATTTGAAGTGATCTCCTTGTCCACAGTACCAACACGTCCTATAGTAAGTACCAAGGTAGTACTTCTTATTGGGACGTTGGATTTTGTTTTCTTTCATCTTTTGAGGATTACAAACTTTAGAACCTTCCTCTTTAGCGATTTTCTTGTAGATCCTATGACTAGTGGAGTTAGTGTAGTGGTCCTTCTTTCCTATCTCTCCACTCTCTAGGACTCTAATTCTTTCAAGAAGGTTTTTGGTTTTCTCCCTTTCAAGTTCAAGTTCTGAAGTTTTGCTTGCCTCAAAGTCGCTAGAAAGAGAGTTCTTAGTGTCAGATTCATAACCTAGACCTCTCTTAGCTGGGACAAAAACCATTAGTCTAACTTCTTCAACTATGGGACTCTTACCCAATACTTTCACTTCTTCCCTAAGCTTAGTGTTCTCAAGTTTAAGACACATAATTTCAGTTTTTAGGGACTTAGTTTCTTCACATGAGGACTCTAGTTGAATAGTCATGGAACTACAGTTTTCACATTCAACCATAATATTTTCATTTTCAAGTTCAAGTTCATCCCATTCTATTTTGCATGACCACACTTTCTTCCATGATCTTACCAATGAGTTTAATAAGTTTGGACTTAGAACAATTTTCTAAAGAACTCATCATAGACTCACGGGTTACCTCATTTTCAGATTTCGGAACGTCCTCCTCAACAATTGTGACGTCCTCCATAGCCATGTATGCTACTTGTTCATTATCAGAGGCGTCCTCAAGAGCTATGTATGCCGCTTGTTCATCGGGTTCTTCATCATCATCAGAAGAACTGGCATTATCCCATGCAGATGCGAACGCTCCAATGAGGGCCTTTGTCTTCATCTCCTTTGAGGACATTCCCATCGTACATTTCTTAGCAAAGTGTCCTTTCTTGTTACATTTGTAACAAGTAAGTTCTTTCATCTCTGCCTCTGTGTACTTGGGACTTTCTTTCTTAGGCATCTTGTGTTTGTTGAAATGCTTGTTTCTTTTGCCATAGGAACGGAGAGCTCGGTGAATAAGAGCAATTTCATCTTCTTCATCTAGCTGTTCTTTAGTCTTGCTTTCTTTCTCTCTCAACGCTTGAACGCGCATCTTCTCACGGTTTTCATTTTTGTTGGCTTCCACCATTAAAGCAAGTTCTTGTTGACGACGAAGATACGCGTACTCTGGTGTTGATGTCATCAAGGCTAGATCTGTCTGTGGATTCCGTGCTAGCTCAGCTAAATCGGAGTCCCTTCTTGCTTCATATCCTCTCAGCTTCCCGTAGATTTCTTCCATGTCTAGAGTCTTGTTAGCTGTATTTTCTTTGAACGTGGTTCTATCAAAGTTCCACTTTCCTGTTAGTCCATCAATGACTACTTGAACTCTGTTCCTCATTGAAATTTCAGCTTCTGGAATACCCAAGTTTCTCATCTTGGTGACAAGAGCCTCAAAGCGGTATGAGTAGTCCTTAACTGTTTCATTGGGCAACATTCTGAAAGCATAGAACTCTCTCTTGATTTCGAGCTGAACATCCTCCTTCATCTCAGCAGTTCCTACGTGGAATTTTTCAAGGGCTTCCCACTGTAGTTTGGCAGTTGCCAAATTGCTAACTCTAGTGGCGTCCCTTTCACAAAGAGACGCTTGAAGGAAGCATATAGCCTTTGCATTTGTTTCCATCAGCTTGAATTCATCAGGACCCCACTCGTCCTCTTTGTCTTTCATGTCAGCAGGAACGGTAAGGTCACCTTTCATGATCACTCTCCAGCATTGAAAGTTCTGACTCCTAACGAAGTTTTCAAATCTGATCTTCCAGCGGTTGAAGTTGCCGTCTGTCAGGCGCGGAGGCTTCACAAAATACATTCCAATAGGTTCCATGTCCATCTTTTACCTGCAACTCAATAAGAATCTAGAGCGCCTGCTCTGATACCAATTGTTGGATCGTTAGTACTGAGGGACGTCCTTTACTTAGGTAAAGGCGTCCTTTGGTTAGGAGTCCCTACGAGGAGTAGGGGCGTCCTTGAGTGATGCAGCGGAATAAAGTACCAAACAAGTAATAGATGAACGCAATGAATTATAGAGGAACCACTCAAGACCAAGTAGTCCTTGAGTGTAAACCTCTACCTCCTTGGAGGATTTTTGAATAGATTTTCCTTTCTTATTAAACGTCCTTACGTTGTACTGGCGAGTTCTTTACACTTCTCTGGCACTTAGAGTTCTTCCTAAGTCCACTAGTAAAGTCCTCCTTAAAGCCTACAACCTAAGCGAGTTTAATACCCCAAAGGACTCTATCCCTACGTCCTACAGTACTTCGTAGGACTTCCCTCTTTTCTTTTCTTTACAAACTGGTTGTGGTTTGAGTTACAAATCTCACTCGATCTAACACAAAGTCTTAGCACTGTTCTTGAATTCTTGAGATTGTTCTTCGTGTTCTTGAGTGAGCCGCTTTCCTCTGATTCTCTCTGAATATTCTCTGAAAGCGTTAACGTCACAATAAATGCCTTGGGGCTATTTATAGGACTTGGGGAAGGGCGTCATTTCTCTGGGACGATCATGCCCTTCGTGGACGTGGCTACAGGATCTTCCTCCACGTAGTAGGGCGGTGATGAGGAAGCTTCCTGTATCCAGCTGTGTGTGATGAACTCCGCTACAGGATCTGCCGCCACGTATTGATGAACTCTGCAACAGGATCGTCCGCCACGTGGTGTTGGACTCCGCTACAGGATCGGTCTCCACGTGTCCTTGGATGATCAAATGTTGTCGAGTGATGTCATCCTGTCGGCTAGTGAGTAAGGACTCCTTTCTTGCGTTCCTACTTGCTTGGGACTCCGTCCTTGCTCAAGTAGTCTCTAGCTTGTCCTTACTTCCTGTTAGCTAGCGTCCCTAAGCCTAGGGGACGCCCACACACACTTGTTGTCCTTTTGTCACTGGCGTTCCTGAACACTTGGACAAATTTATTAGAATCAAAGTGAGTTTGTCATATCAAAACTAAGGGACGGTTGTGGGCACACTACCAAGTACGGAGGCGTCCTTGATAGCGTCCCAACAGTGTTATTGATGGCTGAATAAGATGAGCATGTTGTACGAGTGTAATTGTTGTTGATCAGAAATATGTATAACTGCTCCTTAAGCTTTGGGTTTCTTTAACAAGCTAATAGAGTAATTAGAAATTAGTATTTGCAATTCGTTATAAGGAAAGTGGGAATGTTCATTTGTGAATTTTCTAGATGTGGTCTATGAGAAACCACTGCTATGTTTAGAAATGTTTGCTTATGTTGATTTTGAGCTCTTATTAAGTACTATGGCATCTTCAAGATGTACTTGTTGCTATTAGTAGTTTTGGATCCTAGTCTCCTACAATAAGAGTGATAGCAGGTTACATGGTTAGGTTTGTGGTTACTGAAATCTGTAAGGTTGTAGGATCATATCTACAGTTAAATCTTATTTCAGGACAATCATGTTTTGGCTAAGCATCTGTGTGATCTGGCTGAATGCTTCTAACCGACTTGGAGTTAGTGAGACTATACTTGTAGAAGATTGTATAAAGTTGCTGCTTGCTGATAGTGGATGAACAATGGATGGTAATTGGTCAATTGATGAATAGTGAATTTGTGATCCACCATAGGTAGCTTTGGATCTGATTGATTCTCGGAATGGAAGGTTGACCTTGGCCTTTGTTAATTCGATGCCACTGTATCACTTTTGATTTTCAATACGTGTTGAATGTTAGAAAGAGGGTCTTGTTGAATTGGGTGATTAAATTTAGAGTCGTTGGCAAGCTACCGGTGTTTTGGTTTTCAGATCTTGCATTTTGTTCTTTGACGTTCGTAATCTTTTTATTGGGTAATCTAAACTGAAAATGCTGAATTTCATTGTCATTTTTAAGGTGTTCCTGTTACTGAAGGACATCATCCGAGGGAGCTTCATCATCGCCTACTCGCCTCCCATGCTGCGGTCTTGGTCTTGGTCGGTGCACATTCACAGTAGGACAATGCCTGCAATACGATTCTACCTAGGATCGGGAAACTTGTTTGGGTCGTAGGATCACCTTATTCGTAAAATCGAATTGCGATTTTATCAAAATTAGTTGAATGTGAAGTTATTTGATCAAACTCATAATTGAGTCAGTTGTAATTTGATTTGCTAAAACAGGTTATAGATGATAGCAAGTTGAGTTCAGTGGAAGAGGTTGCAACACAAGTGCATGAGTTGCTAAGTAGGATCCAAGAAGAGGCTTAGATGAGCTGATCGATCATGCTTGTTTCTTTTGTGTATTGAGTTGCCTTTTTTTTTTTTTTAAGCATGGTTCTTAATAGAAAATGTATGTGTTGGTTTTATCTTCCTGATTTTAGCACTTTTGGGAAGATTTTCAAGGAATCAACTATGATTTATTTTTAATTTTGCAGTTAGCAATCTAATCTGGCCACTCTTTAATTTTACAGTGTATTAAATTTATTATAGTAAAGTAGATATGTTGGACCACTACCTTAGAACCAAGAAGAAAGAAGTAACTAGAAGCTCTTCATTAGTTACAAAAGGAGTAAATTCATAATTGAAGCAGAAGATCTTACCTACCAAGTACAATATGTATTCATGAGTTTTATCTTAATTACCTTGTAGACAATACAATTATACACTGTATATTTCCTTCATGAGTTTTTAGGCGCAAATTAATCAACCTGATGCTAGTTCAGCTTGCAGAGGAAAGATGTGAACATGCAAATTTACTAATATGTGAATCACGACATAATATATGTGAACACACTCATCAAATATGTGAACATCCAAAGAAAATACGTGAACATGAAAACAAACATAATAAATTCTTTCATCGATTGAAACTTATTTATACTTATTTATGCGTCATATAATGCATGAACTTGAATGTATTAGAAATTTAACAATCAACTTTTTTGTCTATCTCTACTTGCTATCTCCATCGAATTATCTTACAAATGCAGCTTGCACTATAGCCCAACTTGACATTTTATAATTTTATATATAGAGAGAGATGATGCTAACTCCTTACAATTGTGCAAATTCGAAAGCTTTACATATATGTGTGTAGGAATTTGACAGTATTAATCTGAACATATATCTAAAATACGTGAACACAACTACATCATATGTGAACGTACATTTAAAATATGTGAGCATACATCTAAAATACATGAATATGATACTCAAATACGTGAACATAAATACTTCATATGTGAACGTACATCTAAAATACATGAACATGATACTTAAATACGTGAACAAAACTACTTTATATGTGAACGTACATCTGAACATGATACTCAAATACGTGAACATTATACTCAAATATGTGAACGTACATCTAAAATACGTGAATATGATACTCAAATACGTGAACACAAGTATTTCATATGTGAACGTACATCTAAAACACGTGAACATGATACTCAAATACATTAACACAGCTACTTTATATGTGAACGTACATCTAAAATACGTGAACATGATACTAAAATAGGTGAACATGATACTCAAATACGTGAACATTATACTCAATTATGTGAACATACATCTAAAATACGTAAACATGATACTCAAAACACAACTATTTCAAATGTGAACGTAAATCTAAAATACGTGAACATGATATTCTAATTTGTGAGCATTATTTTCAAATATGTGAACGCAGATCTAAAATACGTGAACATTATACTTAAATATGTGTACGCACATCTAAAATACGTGAACATTATACTTAAATATGTGAACGCACATCTAAAATACGTGAACATGATACTCAAATATGTGAACATTATACTCAAATATGTGAACACACATCTAAAATACGTGAACATAATAGTCAGTGGTCGTGTGAGAGGTTGAGAGGGATGTGTATCATTTTGAGTCAAAAACCAATCATGACAGTAAAAGCCATTCTTCAACTAACCTTAATTTAATTTGAAAAAAAATCAATAGGTTATCATAGTCAAACGATAAAATCAATAAAAATCAGGAGCCCATTTCATCAACTTGAATTTTTATTCCTTTGAAACTTGCTAATTTTACTTTTGTCTTTGATCAATTGTGGTGTGTGATTCTTCCATCTCCAACAATGGGCCATGGACTTTTCTGACATATATCTTGGTATGTGAATTTGTGATATAAGAGAAGTTACAACCTTAAGCTACCATTTTTTGTTTCCTAAGTTACAACATTAGACCCCGAGCTGAGACCCATCATAACACTTCCAAATTGGTAAGACTTACAATTAAAAACCAAGTGCTAATAGAGCACCTAATAACAAAGAATCAAACTCTAGCTATTTAAAGAATCCACCAGCATGAATTAAGCTCTCAAATCCAGCATCCCCTCTTTAGAATGGCCTAGTGTGCCTTCCCTTGGCTCTTCCACACAGACGAGCGTTGATCGGGATCGGGTACTCGTTCCTTAGAGACGCCGAGGTTGTGTAAACTCTGAGGTAAAACTACTGCCCCAAATACTGCCTTGCCCAGAAATCTGTTCTCAAGTTCCACATTTCCACATTATCCAGTGCTATGTAGATGACTGTCCATGAGTTTGGATATATATACCTGAACTTTTAACAAAGTAGCAACATGAATCAACATGTTTTCTTGCAATTCTATTCACACACCCTTCTCAAAAGATGGTTGTCCATGAGAAGCTATAAGAGCCGATGCAAAATGGGATACCAAAAGGGACAACAGATTGGATCTCATTTGAAAAGAACAAGTCAATCAACAACAAAATGATATTTAAATATGAAGTCTCTAGCAGCACTAGCTCTCCCTCCTTAATCCTCTAGCAATATGCTTTTGTACCACTAAAAGGATATCAAATCTGAAAATTGGCTCTATCACAAACAAACAACCAAACCACGCCAGATTTATCAAAGACCTATGCTAGCAAGCTATCACAAATACTGTATCCCAAACTAGAGCAACTCGCTCCTCATTCTAGAGCTCACATCGTTAATCGATTTCAATCTCAAATCAATCTATATCAAAGCATCTAGTGGCATCCTGAAGTGATCGCTGAACCTAGCTAGCATCGTGCACAAAGACGATTACAGATCAACAGAGTCCAAAGCCAAGAAAAATCGCAAGACACACAAACGCCAATCAACAACACAATGCAAAGCAGCCAATAAGAGAACGAAAAACGCATTTCATGGCGGAATAGAGTCAATGTGGATAAAACTTAACAGCATAACCACGGATCCATCCAAAACCTCCACAAAAATCAATCCACCATTCCGCAAAATCCAACGATTAACCAGAAATAGAGCAGAGATTTCAGATTATAAACCCTAATAGTGACAGAAGCCGTTTTTGCTCGTCTTCTCACCGTTTTCCATGAAGTCGCCGCCGACCAACTCGTGAATAGAGATCTGACGCTTCTTCCGATTGCTTGCTTTCTTCCCCATCAGAAATCGCCCTCGCCCTTGCTTGAAGGAAGAAAGGAATGGCTCGAGGTTGTGTTCATTGTAGCCCTTCGCTCGAGGTTGAAGAAATCGCCCTCGTCCTTCGCTCGAGGTTGAAGAAATCGCCCTTGCTTGCTTTTGGCTCGAGTTGTGTTCTCAGACTTTTTTTTGTAGAGCCAAAGGACGCTTTTGCCCTAGCTTTCCCTATAATTACAAAAATGCCACCGTCCCAACTTAAACCCCAAATCTCCCATCTAACTTCCTCTATCGATCTCAGCCGTAGATTCTCATAATCTAATGGTTGATAATTATTTATAGTTTGTATCTTAAGGAGCATTTGTACCCGAACCAACCTCTTTTATTAATAATAATTGTCTTAATTGAAGAATGTGTTTATTAAAATTAATTATCGTTTCTAGGAGGTTGTTTGCTGGGCCATTATCATTCCCTGTTCATAAGGAAATTCCTTCATCTTTTAAGTAAGTCGATTTTTGACTTGCTCAGTCTTGTTCTAGCCTATTAGGGTTGCGTGGTAGTTATGGGATTGGTTTTGGGAACTAGTCCCGATCGATCTTTAAAAATTTTTGATATGTGTGCTATGTGTAAATGATTTTGGAAATCTGTTTTTGAACGTTGTTATCTATATACGCATATTTTCGTCATTGTTTTCTCTATGTTGGGCAGTGCTCCAATGGAGGCTGATGGTGGATGGTTGTGATGGGATGGACGGTTGGAATGAGGATGGATGTTTTATTGTGGATGGTTGTGATGGGATGGACGGTTGTCGTATGCAGTGTTGAGGCAGGGTTGCAGCATAGGTAGCGTAAGGTATGCGGTGTTGAGGCAGTGCCCATACCATAGGTAGTGTTTCTGATTGCGTGTTTTATGTGGAATTGATTGAGTGACTAACTGGACCTAGGATTGGACTAGAGATATGTGTGTGATTGTGGACTTGTTTGCTGACCTTCGAAAAACGGTTTTGAAACGTCTTGTAACTTCCATGTTGATTCTAACTTGTTAGGATAGGATCTGACCCCTCGGGGAACTATTTTTCATTCTAGGTAATCAGGATCCAATGACCGAGCCTCGGCGCAATGGTGGTGCGGAGCAATAGCGCGTGTCATAGTGTTGGGGTTGGGTTATTACTACATTGCCAGTTTTATCATGATTTGACTTGAAATATATTAAGTGAATTTGCAGATGTTTGTCTTTTAGGATAAGTTTTGGAATTTGAGTATTTGAATCTGAATTTGTTCTTGGGGATTAGTGCATGTTAACTTGTTTTAAATTATAATTGTTATTTCATTCAAATACAAGTTGGATGTTTTCTAAGTTTTCTCGCCATGCCCGCATTGCAAGATCCGAATGTCCGTTGTCGAACCAGCTTGGTAGTGTCTCATGAGGTCTACTACCGAGTAACACCTTGTCAGAAAGACGGGGTGTTACATAAAATAGAAATGAAAAAACACTCTTTTCATCTTATAATGAATAAGTTCATGAAAATATTTGAAAAAGATTCAAAGAGAGAAACCATTACATATTTGAAACTAATATGTCAAAAAGTTGTATAATAATCATTGAAAAACACTATTATACAACATGAAAAATACAAAACTATTTATATCTATTATTTAAAAAATTGTTATTAATATGTTGAAAAACACAATAGGCATACAAAAAGAAATGAAAAACATTCATTTTATGTCGTAAAAAAAAAATAATCCATATTGGTAGAGGTTTTTCAACTACGCAACTAGGTTTTTCAACTATGAAATATCATATTGCACTGAAAAGCAATATGATGTAGATTGAATGAAAAATAGGATAATCTATATTGATAGATGTTTTTCAACTATCCTTTTCAACTATTCAATAATTAAACAAATTTGAATGTTTGTTCTAATTCCATATAGCTATAAAAACAAATAGACCGTATGATATTTACATGGAAAATAGCCACATTAATCTCAAAATCTACAATGTAAACATACTAAACCCATAGAAGAAAAGGATGCACAATCGACTTGAAAAACTATGCCATCATCATTGTTGTATTATCACTCTATTCAAGTAAGAAAGGTTATTTTTCATACAATCAACAACACTTGTTTACACAATAAAAATTCAACTTATACGCCGCGAGTGGCGTTCAATGCTTGGAAAGCTCTCAGTGGAGGAACAAGGACGAGATCTCAACTTAAGCAATGGGGATTATCTAGTGACGACACATGTGTGCTCTGCCTTGCTCAACATCAAGAGACCCCTAATCATCTTTGGTTCGAGTGTTTTTTCTCTGCTAAAGTTCTCTCTGCTGTTTTGAGCTGGGCACGTATTGGAAGAAGAAGCATCAATCTTGACGACTGGATCATGC
Organism: Polygonum maritimum; assembly: GCA_963924305.1. Taxonomy (NCBI): domain Eukaryota; kingdom Viridiplantae; phylum Streptophyta; class Magnoliopsida; order Caryophyllales; family Polygonaceae; genus Polygonum; species Polygonum maritimum. Next base: position 4,933,773 of record OZ002728.1, on the reverse strand, counting down.
AATCAGCAGCTTTCAGAGATAAGAAGTCGGCAGCGTTTAGCCTTTGGAGTCATTGCCATTGCACTGTTATGTTTTTCATTTGGAAATTCAGGAACTTAGCGGTTTTTGAGAACAAGCACACTAGTGTTGAGGAATGCAAGGCCTATTGTATTAGGCATATAAGGAATTGTTGTAAGGCTAGGTTCAAGCCTAAGTCTAGAGCAGCTAGGAATTACTTGGAGAGATTAGAGTGTGGAGAGACTGTAAATAGCTAGCCAAGCTAGCAAATTTTGTTCCCGTTTTTCGTTTATAATATTACCCTTTAATTCAAAAAAAAAAAATTCAACTTATTGAGTTTAGCGAACAAACCCATCGATTTTGTGTTTGTTGTTGCTCTTTGAATTAGGAGACCTTGCCATCTGATTATCTAACAAATGAACGAAAATCATTTCAGCATACACACCCAATTTTCGTTTAAGACCAATATTTACAAGAAATTGATTATCTACTATCAAAATCAAATGCATCCATCAACTATATATGCTAAACCAAAACCCTAATAATCACTCGACGTAATCAGACCATCACTTACCTAGAAAACTGAGACTAGATGGATCGATTTCGGGATAAGACAGGCACAAGTTTAACTTCCAAGTACGAGGGAAATCAACGTAGGAATAATTTGTGTAGTCTCGAACAACAACAATGACAACAATATCATAAAAAATGCAAATCAAATAATCTCTTACCAAAAATTGAGGAAGACGCCATAAAAACCAATAACGACTCTCAGCAATTTCTTGATACAAAGAGAAGATGAAGAAATAATATGGAGAGAGATGAAAAATGCATGATATGGGGGGGAGAGAGAGAGAGAGAGAGAGAGAGAGAGAGAGAGAGAGAGAGAGAGAGAGAGAGAGAGAGAGAGAGAGAGAGAGAGGGGGGGATGATTGAAAAAGGGAGAAAATCATGGGTATTTTTAAGATATGGAAAGATGAATTTCAAGAGAGATTTAGGGTGTAATCCTATGCTTCTCACCTATTGAAAAATCTTATACCTTATTTTCCTTTAATATAGACCATTAATTAGCACTGATCTAACGGATGGGATTGTGTCGTATGTTTTACCACAACTAGCTTCACCTGTTGTGCCATGCATTACTATTTCACTTAAAATGATTAGAATAAAATTATATATTTCATAATAAAATATTTATATGAAAGATATTATATAAGTTTTATTATATGGACATTTTTTATCTTTTAAAAAGAGTGACATTGTTTTTGAAGTTCATATAACCCAAAAAATATATATATAAGAGATAATTTTTTTCACTCATTTATATATATTTATAAAACCTGATTATAAGAAATTAAATTTATATTTTACGTACAATTTTTATCATGTACTAGAATTCATGAATAAATAGTTTTAAACCCGTGTGTAGCACGGGTTTAAAAACTATTTTGAAACGGGTTTAAAAACTATTTTGAAACTTTATTAATCAATTTTAATTGAAAAGTTGTATAAAATTGCATGAATGTGAGAAATGGACTAAGGTATGGTAATATAAAATATAATAGATTATATTAAGTATAAAATAAATATATATTCCATAAGAAATAAATCAATTAAATATATAAATAACTTGCGAGAGAAGTACTCATTATTTGCATCTAAATGCAATTACGTACATATGAAAGATATAGAAAAATATATAAAGCATATGAAAGTATAAAATAATATTTTTGGCTATTCAAAATATTTTTATATACATGAAAACTATAGAAGTTTAAAGAAACAAATACCCATATTTTATGATTTAGGGTATAAATATATTTTGTGATTTTTGTTTAAGAAAATACACATATTTTATGATTTATGGTATTCACATATTTTGTGATTTACGTTAAGAAAATACACGCTAATAAAGTACTCATATATACACATAATAGAACAAATAGTCAAATACCCACAAAACACGCTTAAAAAAATACACATATTTTATGATTTAGGGTATAAACATAATACAATTGATTTATTTATATACTTGAATCATATATACAAATAATACAACAAATACACACAAAACACGTTTAAAACAATACACATTTTTTATGATTTATGGTATTCACATTTTTAGTGATTATTGTTAAAAAAATACACATTAAGAGAATTTGCAAATAACACAAAAATATTGCTAGAGAGGTTTGAACCCCAAACCTTTGGGTAATTAGAGGAAGGGTTTACCACTATGCTAATGTGGTTGTTTTGATTATGATTGCATAGTGTTTATTATATAAGTAAGATTGCAATGTAAACTAAATGAAGCATTTAATGGGGACACCACCTAACTTTTATATATATATAGATATAGACTAGCAAATACGGCCCTTGCGTAGCAGGGGCCTTTTTTAACTTTGTTTTTTATAGGAATGTTCGATATTTGTATTCACAAATTGGGTGCTATTGACTCGGGCAAAGTCGTTGTTCCCTTATCAAAAATAAATCCCAAACATGCAAACACAAGTATAGTAGGCAAGCAAGGGGTCGAACCCAAAGGAATCAGTTTTATTCAGATTTTATGTGGTTTTCATGCAAGTAATCAAAAGGGGGTTTTGAAAGTTGTTTTCAATCAAAGTTATCAAGCAGAGTTCATTCCATCAATTCCACTTTATTAATCCGTTGATCATGAATTCATCCACCTCTTTATGTGCTTAGGTCAATTCCAATCCCAATCATTAGAAATCGCAAGTCCACGGTCCAAGCAATTCTATAACCCTAGGCAAGGACGCTTAACCTAGAATTAGCATAGAGCACAGGGATAATAGGAAATCAAATCATGCAATCAAGCTACGAGTCTCATGCATAATTTAACCATTGAATACTCTTCCCTAAACTAGTCCACGGTCCTAGAATAGAGTTGTTTCGAGAATAGGAAAGATGCATAGACAACAACCAATCCTAATTCAAACAATAGATCTAAGTCAATCAAACAAGTTGATCAGGCTCATAAAATCGAACATAGATCATGGGATGAAGCTCAAGAGTATCAATAAAGACCTAAGGATAAAGAGGTTACCAGAATTTCACAACTTCATAATAAAGCTTCCTTGATTGAATAAACTCCAAAGGAGAGTTAGTTCTCCATTACAAAGAAAACTCTAATCTTTATTGAATTACAATTGATTGACAAGTATTGGATCATTACTAGAAACCTAGAAAGGTTCCCCTTATACAGCCCCAAAGATCAACCTTTTCGGACTAAATAAGATAGGAAACCGAAAGATAAGAAAGGAAACAAGATAGAAACGCCAAAATCTCGTCAGCTCCGAAGTCGGCTACCACCGCGCCCGCGGCACCAGATCCGCGCCCGCGGCGGCCTTCAAACGGTCAAACCGGGTTCAGCTTCTACCGCGACCGCGCCGGAAGCAACGCGTCCGCGGCCTTCACGGTCTAAGTTGGTTCGCTCCTCCACGCCACCGCGCCCGCGTCATGGGTAACGCGTCCGTGGCATTCATGCAGTGGCGATTCTTCGTCTTTAAGCTCTTTAACTCTTGATTCTTCATGTCTTGTGTCTTCGGTCTTGATATTACAATAACGCTCAAAACTAACCTAAACACTCTCAATATAGCTCTAAAATACAAGAGTTAACCTATACAAAGTAGAGCGAATCAAATTCCCCCATACTTAGATCTTGCTCGTCCTCGAGTAAGCTCAAAAGAAATACAACAAATCAGCACATCTAAGATCTCAGGAAATACAAGGGAAGATAAAAACACTCAACTCACAACCCGAACCCAAAAAATATAGAGAAATCATGAGCATGAAACAATGAAGCTCAAACACACACCTCACAACAAAGATATAACACTCAAGCTCTAAAAACATGAAATAGAGCAACCTAGGATCTACCCAAATCTAACATGTAAGCCCCAAAGTCCCCAAGCAAGAATGATCCTAAAACACTCGAATTTTACCGCTCAATTCTGCTTAGGCGCCCTTTCGGGTTTTCACCTAACCGCTCTTTTCATTTTTCTCAATAGTGTGCTCACAAATACTCACAATCACTCATAAACCTCTTATTACCCCAGCCTAATGCTGGTCCGGGTTACTTGCTTATTACTTGAGCCGCCCTTTCGGGTTTTCGTCTCATCCCAGGATTTTATATGCTTTTTTTTCAATTTTTATGGCTTTTTCTATCTTTTTTTTCTTTTCTTTTCTTTCTTTATTATGCAAAAATATGGTGCAAGTGCTCCATGAAAAGAAAAAAGTCAAAAATCTGAAGCAAATCAACTAACTAAGCTAACTAGGATCAGCGAATGCGAGTACTCCTTCCCCCATACTTAAATCCTTCATTGTCCTCAATGAAGCAAAGAGAAAGGATAGAAGCAAGGAGAAAGGTATATCAGAAGACTCACAATCGATGAAGAGGAGTGGAATGGAAGAACTCTTCATAAGTGGTAGTAGACTAGAAAGCTTCGTATTTCCAATCGGGTGGCAAACCGCGGGCGCGGCACTAGGGGCGCGGGCGCGGAATCAATGCAGAGAGGGAAGTCATCGTCGGAGTACACCGCGGGCGCGGCCAGTGTGGCGCGGGCGCGGGTCTTGTGCAGGGACATAGTCTCGACTTCGTCTCGAAAAGTGTGATGTGCAAGTAACCTTCATATCTTGGCTCGTCTTCTTGGAAGATGGATCAATACTCGAACTCGAACCGTGGAGAAAATAACTCTCGGGAAAACAAAGCTCACCCATACTTAGGCGTTTACACATAGCCAAAGAATGGAAAATACAAAGATGAATGGAAAGAAGAAATAGAATGGTGGAAAGATAGAAGATGGAATAGAAAGGATATAGATGGATGGAAAATATAGAGGTAGAATGTGACCAAGAAGTCATCTTTTTTTTTTTTCTTTCTTTTTTTTTATCTTTTTTTTTTTTAATAAAAACGAGCTAAAACCGAGACGCAGTATGGTTGCCGCGAACACGGGCTAGTACCTGTTCGTCGGGGCGCGCTGACGATCCACCGCGGGCGCGGCCAAGGAGGCGCGGGCGCGGTTTCACGCCAGGCATGTCCTTTCGGACCTAGTACCTGCATGTTAGCTAAAAACACAAGCAAATCCTAAGCTAGGAATGAAAAAACAATCTATCTAATCCTTGGGTTGCCTCCCAAGCAGCGCTTTTGTTTAACGTCGTTGGCTCGACGTGGATACGATCAATACGGGTCCTCATCAACATCAATCCGGACCGTGTTGCCACCATGGGATATGGAAAGAGATCCATTGGCAACGTCAATGACCGTGTTGGCGGTTTTCATGAATGGACGACCAAGTAAGAGAACCGGGTCGTACCGCCCTTCACCTATCTCCATCACATAAAAATCTGCAGGAAAGATCAAACCTTGCACCTACACTAGAACATCCTCAACTATCCCTTTCGGGCGCACATTAGAATGGTCAGCCAATTCAATAACAATATCAGATTTCTTCAAAGGACCAAGGCCTAACCTATCATACATGCAAGTTGGGAGAACATTAATGGAGGCACCTAAATCTAGCATAGCACGCTCAATTTTAGTTTCTCCAATAGTGACAGGGACGGTGAATCTTCCTGGGTCTGAACATTTCTTAGGTAATTGCTTCTGGAGTAGGGAATTACAAGTCTCAATTTTGCTATCCTGAGTCTTTTCAACTAGAGCTACCTTTTTAATCTTAGGACTAGTCCTATTCTTTCTTTTTATGGTGCATAGCTCTTTCATGAATTTAGCAAAACGAGGGACACTTTGGATGAGATTAAGAAGAGGAACATTTACCCGACAATTGGCGAAGGTCTCGAAGAGTTCCTTGTCATGTGCCGGTTTCCTTGTGTCCTTGAGAGCATCGGGGAAAGGAGGAGAGGGCTTGAAAGAATCCAATGGTGGAAGGGGTTGAGCCACATAGCCATCGTCCTCTTCTGCTGCTGGAGCTCAGTTCCGTCTAGGAGAGCTTGGGCGAGGAGGTGAGTAGTTCTTGAAAGCATAGTCGAGCAAAGCCTCGAAATTTCGTTCTGCCTCCTTGCCGCGGGCGCGGTCCGGACTCCGCGGGCGCGGGTCGCTACGACTCTCGTGCTCCATGTGCTCTGTTGGGATTCCGCGGGTGCGGAGGGGATAGCGCGGGCGCGGAATCTCCACAGAGGCTTCGTCCTCCTGTGCTATCGCCCCGGCGCGGTCGCGGCCAGGGGAGCGCGGGCGCGGTACGTCACCAGTGGGTGATGTCCGGCTCGCCAGTGTTCTACCGCTGCTCAAATTCATGGCACTCACATTCTCCTTGTGATTGAGCGGTTGAGAGGGAAGTTTCCCGGAATCCTTAGACTCGAGCCTGTTGATCATGGTAGCAAGTTGGCTCAGCTGAGTTTCAAGATTCTTTACAGCGGCTCTCGTCTCTTGGTTCTCCTTCAAGAGGGCAGTAATAGCATCATTCTGAGACGGAGCAGGCGCTCTCGGGGCATAGTTATTGGACCGGAATTGTTGTTGCTGGCCCTGAGGAGCGTACTGCTGCTGCTATTGTGGTGGATCTTGCTGCTGCTGATTGCTCCACCTCATGTTAGGATGGTTCGCCCACCCCGGATTGTAGGTGTTAGAGTAAGGATCATTCCGGGGTCGGGACGCACCATAATTGCCAATAGCATTGACCGACTCCTCGGTCTCTTGAATAGTAGGGCATTGATCCGTGTGGTGGCTAGCATCATAACATAGGCCGCAAGCGTTGACTTGCTGGGCCGTCTTCTTCGTGAGGAATTGCTTCATAAGATCCTTGAGCTCCCTTACTTCAGCATTCAGGGACTCATTCACCACACTAACGGACCTCACCTTGGTCCTGGACCTTTGATTGCGGGCTTGTTCCGCCAAGATTTCTACTTTCTGAAAAGCTGCAACGGGGGTCAAGTTCTCGTAACTACCCCCACAAGATGCATTCACGAGCCTCTTTTCATTGTCGCAGAGTCCCTCAATGATGTAGCAAATAAGATCCTTGGCTTGGTAGCCATGGTAGGGACAACTCGCGATGAGCCTTTTGTAGCGCTCATAATAGTCGTAGAGGTTCTTGTCTTCCCCTTCCTCCAAACTGCTGAGCTGCTTCTTAATAGATGTTTGTTTGGAAGCGGGAAAGTACTTCTCAAGAAACGCCTTCTTCATGGCCGCCCAAGTAGTAATAGAGCCTGGCACCAAATAAAGGAGCCAGTCCTTGGCGGTGTCTTCAAGAGAGAAGGGAAAAGCCCGGAGCTTGATTTGATCTTCCGTCACATCCGTGGGCTTCATACTCACGCACACCGCGTGGAATTCAGTGAGATGCTTGTTCGGGTCCTCACCGCTCAACCCGTGAAATTTGGGCAAGTGGTGGATGAGGCCAGACTTAAGCTCGAACTTCACACCCTCCCCGAGTTCGGGGAATTGAACAGCGAGCTGCTGTTGCTGGAGATCGGGCGCCGTGAGTTGGCGAATAGTTTGCTCCGCCATGACGTTTTCTGGTTCAGAATCAGAGAGAGAGAAAGATTCAAGAAGATTGTAGGAGGTAGAGGGTCTGGGGGCACTCCTTATCTTCCGAAGAGTCCTGTCAATTTCTGGATCAAAGCGAACAGGAGAAGTATTAGTAGACCGGGTAAGGACCATGTGTTAGGTCCGCACCCCAAAGAGTGGTTCTGCGTACGAACCGCGGGCGCAGTTTGGGCGCAGAACCCGAAAACACACAAAATCCAAACAAGAAAAAGATTCCCCGGCAACGGCGCCAAAATTTGACTCGGGCAAAGTCGTTGTTCCCTTATCAAAAATAAATCCCAAACATGCAAACACAAGTATAGTAGGCAAGCAAGGGGTCGAACCCAAAGGAATCAGTTTTATTCAGATTTTATGTGGTTTTCATGCAAGTAATCAAAAGGGGGTTTTGAAAGTTGTTTTCAATCAAAGTTATCAAGCAGAGTTCATTCAATCAATTCCACTTTATTAATCCGTTGATCATGAATTCATCCACCTCTTTATATGCTTAGGTCAATTCCAATCCCAATCATTAGAAATCGCAAGTCCACGGTCCAAGCAATTCTATAACCCTAGGCAAGGACGCTTAACCTAGAATTAGCATAGAGCACAGGGATAATAGGAAATCAAATCATGCAATCAAGCTACGAGTCTCATGCATAATTTAACCATTGAATACTCTTCCCTAAACTAGTCCACGGTCCTAGAATAGAGTTGTTTCGAGAATAGGAAAGATGCATAGACAACAACCAATCCTAATTCAAACAATAGATCTAAGTCAATCAAACAAGTTGATCAGGCTCATAAAATCGAACATAGATCATGGGATGAAGCTCAAGAGTATCAATAAAGACCTAAGGATAAAGAGGTTACCAGAATTTCACAACTTCATAATAAAGCTTCCTTGATTGAATAAACTCCAAAGGAGAGTTAGTTCTCCATTACAAAGAAAACTCTAATCTTTATTGAATTACAATTGATTGACAAGTATTGGATCATTACTAGAAACCTAGAAAGGTTCCCCTTATACAGCCCCAAAGATCAACCTTTTCGGACTAAATAAGATAGGAAACCGAAAGATAAGAAAGGAAACAAGATAGAAACGCCAAAATCTCGTCAGCTCCGAAGTCGGCTACCACCGCGCCCGCGGCACCAGATCCGCGCCCGCGGCGGCCTTCAAACGGTCAAACCGGGTTCAGCTTCTACCGCGACCGCGCCGGAAGCAACGCGTCCGCGGCCTTCACGGTCTAAGTTGGTTCGCTCCTCCACGCCACCGCGCCCGCGTCATGGGTAACGCGTCCGTGGCATTCATGCAGTGGCGATTCTTCGTCTTTAAGCTCTTTAACTCTTGATTCTTCATGTCTTGTGTCTTCGGTCTTGATATTACAATAACGCTCAAAACTAACCTAAACACTCTCAATATAGCTCTAAAATACAAGAGTTAACCTATACAAAGTAGAGCGAATCAGCTATCATATTGGATCAATATAAAATTAAATTTCATTTCAATGTACAAAGTCAAAGAAGCATGGAGCACAACGCAAATGTGAATTTACATGTTTTATATTGAAAATTTGAATGTAGCATTTTGTACCTTTATAATTTGAGTGATATTATCTTTGAAAGTAATTTACCTTGTTTTTTTAATTTAAATATTTCATATGAGTTATGATATGGTTCGTTTCTTGAATTAAAGAGATGGATTATAATTTTATTGAGAATTAAATTGTAGAAATTGATATTAAAAGATATGAAAAAGATATGCGTATGAAATACATTGTGGACTCTATAAAAAAATTTAGAGTAATTTCACACAAATATACTATAAAGTATCCAATCAAACCTCGAACAGAGACACACTTGAGAATCTAAATAAAAGTAGTGTTTTGGTAGTGTTTTAGTGTTTTAGTAGTATATAAATTTGTGAGACTTGAATAAAGGATACTATTATTTCTTACAATGTCCTCATCATGTATTATATATAAAGCCGAAAACAAGTAGCAATTAAACAAATATGAATATATATATATGTATATATTTATATATTTATATATCTATACCTATACCTAAGTAATTAAACGCATTATTGACATTTTAATTAGTATGATACAGTATGTCTAATGTAAGAGTAAAAAGAAGTAGACAAAATTAAAGGCAAGAGGAGTAAAGCAGAGAACCACGGATTTGTAATGCAATGCTTGACCCGTTGTTCGGCGTTACAAAACTGGCATTAGAGAAATACAGTAGTTTTTTGAAATGCGGCACTTCTTTCACTTTTTCTGGGCTCTTTAACTTCTTCACCATCATCGTCTTGTACCTGTGCCCCGTACACACAGCAAAAGAGTAACAATTTGAACAAACAAAACAGGCAAAACAATTACAAAGAGGGTTATCACTCATCACAAAAGAGCACACAAATAGAAATCTCTCTAAATCTCTCCCCATTCTATTTTGTTGTCTCTTTGGATTGCCTAAACCGTCTTTGCTTGACACAAGTTGCTTTTCATCTGCTGCGATTCCGCTCCAATTTGTTCCGCATATGAATTCGGCGCTTTAATGTAGTCAGGATCGATAGGAAAAGGCCCATTTGAGGATCTTCCGAGTTTTCCCGGGGGATTTTGTAACGGCGAGTGTGCCATCGGTGGACGACGGAAGCAGAGCGAGAGATGTGCAAGTTATCTATCATAAAGGCCATGCCGGCCCTTTCCCCACCGTAAACCATTAACACTAAAGCTTGGCATAACACGACTGTTGAAGAGTGGGGATGAGATTATAGGAAATGCAAAATTTCACTGGAAAAGCAATGGAGGCAAAATACCTTTGAGCAGCTTGGAAGCCGAATAATTCATAACTGATACACAAATTAATCAATTCAGCCAATAGTTGAGTTCATCCTACGGGTCATATGAATTATAGTTTAGATAGACATGCCATAACTCCATTACTTGCAGATTTAAGTTTCATTTTAGAGCATTTAAGTACCCATTCTTCATGAGTTGTAGATTTGAGTTGGGAGTATTCATGCTGCCGAATTTAAAGCATTTAGAGGCTTTTATGCAATTTCTAATAGAAAACTATTCTTAAAATAAAACTAAAAGGAGATAATAGAAAGCATGTATTAATTTTGGGAACATTTATGTTTTAGGGAGGAATCTTTTTATAGTTTTATATTAATTAATTAATACTAATAGGAATGGGGTGGGAGGAGTAGTTTTTTTTTGGTCGAGGGGGTGGGAGGAGTAGTTATGGCTTAGGAATGATGCTAACTTTTATAGTTATATAGAATAATAATGAGTAATGACTATTATAAATGTAAATATAATTTAAAAAATTCATCAATTGATAAATTGATAAAGTTTATAAAAAAAAATTTAGAAATTGTTGAAAACCACAAATTTACTTGTGTTAAAGAACTAAGTTGAATACAATACTCATAGATTTCTCTTAATTTGTTTGTAAAAGATTTTTCCCTGTAATGCTCTAAGAATTAATAATTGAAAAAAGCTTTTTGTTATAAGTAGATAAGAAGAAATTCAATATAAAAACCTTATATGATGCAAATAATAAAAGGCACCGGTTCAAATGAAAACAAAAGTTATTCTAAAAACTGCGAATGATCATGGACCGTCCGATTAGACATATCTACGGTCCTGATTAGAAGCTGCTTCTCTTTTAAATTTTAAAGAGACGGGGGCTTTTTGGTAATTTTGCCTCTTTTGACAGGAAACATCCGTCTTCCTCATTCCTATCTCGACGCCATCGCAAGTCTTCTTCAACCTTGCGCCTCCGACATTACATCACTCCGCCAACCGCCTCTTCGGCCGCCATCACCGCCTCCCCGGCCTCCCTTTGGTCCAGACTTCGTCCGCCGTCGACACCAATTGGTCGATCCGGCCCAAACCCTAACACCGGACTGGATTCTCCCTTTGCTCCGGTGAGTGATTCAATCTTTGTTTGCTTCGTGTAAGGATGTTCAAATGCTAAGCTTGATTATTGATTTGATTCGATTCAAATCAATCTTTGTTTGCTTCGTGTATGAGATGTGGAATTGGTTCCGGTGGGAGATTTCGGATGGTTTCTTCTTCAATCTGAGGGATTGAATCCTGTGAAATGATGCCATCTCTATATGTATATTTCTGGAAGTGAATTTGTTTGACATCTAGCTAAACTTGCAACCTTTTTAGGGCCTTTAAGATGTCAATTTGGAGCCAAATAATATGCATATCTTTCTACGATGTAATACCATATTGAGGATGGGTGCTTCCTTCTTTGCTATTAGGATGTGAGGTAGTCAGAGAACAAACATCTTCTAACTGGATGGGAATCGGTGCTTTTCTATGCTCAACTTCTGGTGCTCTCTGTAACCAACTCTCGATGTTTTTCTTCCTCTTGTTCATAGTTTATGCCTTCTGAACTCAGAGATGCTCTTGATAAGTATGAATTTTTCGGTCTATTGATCTGATTCGGTTGTTAATCTGCCAAATTATGTTGTTACAATTTGATTTGTGTCCCCGATTCCGAGTCGATCCGGATTGTTCAGCAGATGACTCACAAGAGAAGAAATCTCGGCAACATTTTCACCAAACAGCAAGTTCTTACTCTCGACGACTTCTTCTCATCCCTCCTCGATAGTTCTGGGTGATTTTGAAATTAGACTGATGATTTTGTTAATCCTTTTCAGTGGCTAGCTGATATGATGTATTTGTTCTTTGATTCTTGACGAACAGTATTATGTTGCAAATGTGATTTCTCCTCAAGTGCACAATGACATGAGTGCTCCATTGCAACATTACTTCATCTACACAGGTCACAATTCCTACCTGACCGGCAACCAACTCAGGAGCGATTGCAGCGACGTCCCGATCATCAAGGCCTTGAAACGAGGCGTCAAGGTCATTGAACTCGATATTTGGCCTAATTCCGTCAAAGACAACATCAATGTTCTCCATGGAAGGTACCTTGTATTCAAATGTTATTGGTGAATTATGTCACTAAAATTTGCATTGCCTCTTTCACTGCAAATCCTCATTATTCATTGGCTCCAAATGACATGGATGAGTTTTTTGGTGGAGTACTTAATTTTCAATCTATTGCTCTAATACAAGGTTTATTGCAATGTTTCAGGTTAAAATATATACTCATTGGTTGATTTTTTTTGTTTTCTCTTTTTGCAGCCAACCATGGACGAAATGGTACTGTAATTTTTTGTAATTGGTAACAACATGATGTTTTTCTTTCTCTTTTTGATGGCTTTCATCCCAAAGAGCTCACATTCTTTTTGTTTGCCATTGCAGGAAGCTGAAAAGAATGGATATAGTATTGTACAAGGGCTGCTCTTCGGAACTTGTCGCAACAGATATTTCTTGAGATAGTTCGGTAGCTGGCTGAACATTGAGAGAGAGGACAACACAATCAAAGAATAACTTCTTTTGCTCCTAGGTGTTGTTGCTCAAGGGATTTTTCTTATACAGAACAAGATGGAAAAAAATGGTGTGTTCTTACAGCTTTTGTAAATGCGAGGCTTGTTCAATGGGTTTTTTTACCAGTGTGTTTGAATTGTTGAATAAAACAATGGTAATGCATATGTAAGAAATGGTGTTGTTGCAGCTTTTTACCAAAACAAGACGGAAGTGTATATGTAAGAGACTTTGAATTGTTGAATACCAGTGGTACGTTTTTTTTACTTGTTATTACGGAGACTTGTTCAATGTTGCAAACGTGTCATTTGTTGCAAATTTTGAGGATATATCTTTGCACTATAAAATGGGTAAACGATAAATCTCCTAGTTACAATAAGAATATTTTATTTTTCCTAAAAAATTAAAAAGAAAGGTATTTTGGAAAGATTCATTGAGCTTGCATGAACACAAGTACTTTATATGTGAACGTACATCTAAAATACGTGAACATGATACTCAAATACATGAACGTTATACTCAAATACGTGAACGTACATATAAAATACGTGAACATGATACTAAAATACATGAACATTATATTCAAATATGTTACGTACATCTAAAATATGTGAACATGATACTCAAATACGTGAACATTATACCCATATATGTGAACAAACATCTACAATACGTGAACATGATACTTAAATATGTGAACGTACATCTAAAATATGTGAACAGAGAGACATCACATTTTTATTTGAGTTAACATTGTGTTATTTGATATGTGAACCATGTAAAAAAGGTATGAAATATATGAACACCCGCATGAAATATGTGAACATAAGCGTGAAATATGTGAACAGAGGTATGAAATATGTGAACCATGTAAAAAAGGTATGAAATATGAACATGGAAATATTCATAATAAACCGCTTCACATATTTAAACTTATTTATACTTATTTATGCGTGAACTTGAATGTATTAGAAATTTAGCAACCAACCTTTTTCTCTATCTCTACTTGCTATCTCCATCGAGTTATCTTACGTTTGCACTATAGCCCAACTTGTCATTTTATAATTTTATATATATAGAGAGAGATCATGCTTTATAATTGTGCAAATTCGAAAGCTTTACATATATGTGTGCGAGAACTTGACAACATTAATCTGAACATACATCTAAAATACATGAACTCAAGTACTTCATATATGAACTTACGTCTAAAATACGTGAACATGTTACTCAAATACGTGAACACAACTTCTTCATATGTGAACGCACATCTAAAGTATGTGAACATGATACTCAAATAAGTGAACATTATACTCAAGTATGTGAACGCATATCTAAAATACGTGAACACGATACTCAAATACGTGAACATTATACTCAAATATGTGAACGCGCATCTAAAATACGTGAACATGATACTCAAATACGTGAACGCACATCTAAAATATGTGAACATAATCAAAGTTATAATGTGAACCCCAACTATTTATAATCGTTTCTATGTCTAAAATATAAGTAAAACAACACCACCAAATATGTGAACATCTTAGTAAAACACGAGAACAAATAAAATCAATATGTGAACATGCTTAATCTAAAACATTACCAATTTTATTTGTGAACAAATACATAGTTTATGTGAACATGATAGATAAATATGTGAACGAGCGAAGGCAAGCCTTTAGTAACCTAGTTGGTTGCAAGTAATGTTTGATATCTCAAACCAACCAATCAGAGGGTGCGCAAATGGGAAAATTTTCCTTTGCTTTTTAGTAACGTAAAAGAGATTGAAAGATATAGAAGTCGATCGCAATGCTTAGACAGTTAGACTTGTTCCCCATGCTAATGATACATGAAAAATGAATACACAAAGATAAAAATTAATTAAAGTAGATCATGATTGTTGTGTTCACAAACAAAGCCCAACATAGAAGCCTACTAACATTGCCAATAAGATTGTTCACATAAGCAATTGATTTACAAGGATTGTAAATATCTATCGAAACCAGCTATAGCACCAAACAAAACCAGCAGGGTTTAGTAACCAAGCAACACCATTTATATATTCTTCAAGCCTATGACAGAAATAAAAAACCCACTGAAACTCAAACTGTATGACTACTTGAAGACTGAAATCGGAATCTGAATGGTGTACAACTTTATACAACATTGATGAAGATTTCGGGTACCCGCAATATATCAGTAATAGATGAGACCAGTTCAACTACAGCCCAAGTGGAAGTTTCACTCAAATCAAGAGCAAGCAACCCGCTCCAGAGTATGATCTATTATTGAATCTACACAAACATATAAATGAGTATGTTCCAGAAACATCAGTTTGATAAAAGCTTAATCCTTCCCAGTTTCCACCATCTCACACCCTCACATTCTTTAACTTCCCTATGACAATTGAATCTAGTTAACATATTCAATACACGACTATCCAAAGACCTAAGAGTGCAATTCACACTAAAACACACTCCAACATAGGTTGAATTACCGCCGTCACGATGCATCCAAACTCCGTCGGAGCTCCGGTCTGCGGCCGCCAGAAATCACCCTCCCCGACGCTGCCGCCCCTCCTGGACATCCGAGGCACTCTCGTCTACTTCAGACAATTTTATCCCACTTTCTTGTGCAGCAAACTCCCGCTTGATCTCTTTGACCTGCATCAAACACAAAAAGCTCCAGCATCAAGTCAACTACATCAAAGTGGTAAAATAGTTTACCTCCAATGCCAGAACCAGAACCACAAAGGCAAACTAGCCAAATAGCATAAGACCATAATTGATACTTGAAAGAAGCATTCTCACCACTTTAACAAGCTGTAGAGGTTCTGATGCTTTCCGAATTCTCATCGAATCTCCATCCTCTTCAGCAGATCTAGGGTATACTTAACACCTGATTCCAAAACAAATTCCATAGTCAATCCCAGCCTAGAATGATCACATCTCCAATTAGAGTTCATAAAACCCTAGCTAATAAATCAGACAGTGAAGTTATCTAGCCTAATTCTCCTAACCGTCAAACAGACAAGAGAAAAACACAAATCGAGCAAAATAGATGTAATCGGACACAAAGCTATGTGAACTAGATGAACCGGAGTGGAGATAAAGAGAGCTATAGATGGAGCGAAGAATGTAGAGAGCGATAACAGCGTTGATCGAGCAAATAACGAGGGTTGTTCTCTTGTATGAGAGCCATTTATCTCTTCCGACCTCCAATCTCGCCATCTCTGTCCCTCCGCCAACTCTCACTGGTCAACTTCAACCACACCCAACTGCGTAGCCCTAAACACCTCCAAATCGCCCTACATCTGCCCTACCTGCCTGAAACCTAGCTCCAAACTCTTCGATCTCTGCAAATCGAAACAATCCTAGGGTGGCGGCGGCACAGAATCGGTCGATCGAAAACCTATCTCTCTTCCTCCCAACGTTGAATCCCAATCTGAATCGAAGAACACCCAAAGTGGTGGATCAAAGAACTCAAAACAAAAGGCTTGAACACCCAACGTTAAACTCAAAGCGAAAGGATGAAGGATTCAAGTGAAGAACGAAATTGAGCCACCCAGGAGAAACCACGGGAGAACCAGGAACGTGTCTCCTTGTGTTTTAAAACGCAAACGCAATTTTGCCCTTAAATGTCCGTGGAATCACAAAAACACCACCGTCCTTTTTCGAACCTCAATTCTCCTATCTAGATTTATATTTCAATCTCAACCGTAGATTCTTTGAATCTAACGGTTGTTATCTATTTATGGTTTATATCTTAAGAGGTGTTTTCATCAGAACCACCCTCATAATAAAAATGAGCTTTTTTATATATGAGGTAGGGTCAAAATTAATGTGGTGGTCCAAAAACAACCACATGTATGTTTGTATTAGGAAAATAAGGGACGTTTGTATAATTTGAGAAAATTAGTGGGATTATTTTGTAAATAAGTAAAAATTATGAAAAAGATGTACGTTATCAAGATATAAATCAAAATTATTATTTGGATAAAAAAACCAAATTTGTTATCAAGATAGAAAAAAAATCAAATATAATGGGTATAAAAATATATTCATGAAATATAGATAGTAATTAACTTAAGCTTAAAAATGCTAAATTTATTCAAGTAAATCATACAATGAAGTAACAAAAAATTTCTTTCTATTAAAAAATAATTTAAAATTTTACTTAAAAGTTCTAAATTTAATTAAGTAAATCAAATATAATCAGTTCATAGTAATTATATTTCGAAAATTCAAGATATATATTAGAAGCATGTTTTTCAATCAAGTGATGTTTTACCAAAATAGAATATTTTTCAATTCAAGATAGAATATTTTATCAAAATTCAAAATTTTGAATATATGTTTTACATAAATAGATAATATAATTTTATCAAATTAATCGAAATAACACAAATAAAATTTTTTTTTTTTCAAAAATACGGTGGGTCCAAAATTAATTTTATAAAAGATAAGTGATATATCAAAAAGATATAATATCTTACCAAAATTTGAAAATTTGATCATATCATAAATTGATAATATAATTTTATCAAATTAATTGAAATACCGAAAATAAAAAAGTTTTTTTATCAAAAATAAGGTGGATCCAAAATCAACTTTAGAAAAGATAAGTGGTATATTAAAAGGATAGAATATGTTACCAAAATTTGAAATTTTGATCATATCTTTTACATAAATAGATAATAAGAGGTATAGTTAGATTAATTGAAATATAATAAATAGAAGCTATTTTTATCAAATATGCAGCGGGGCCAGAATCAACGTGGTGGCTCGAAAACGGTCGGCTTTTATAATATATATTGATATTGATTCCCCGTTTTACTAGAGCTTTAATCTAGATAAATATATTAACATTAATTATACATTAAAGTATAAAACAATAATAGAAATTAAACTAATTATGCATAGTTTATCTTAAAAATTATATTCTTTGTGTGAAATTACATAACAATATATCTATGTCTTTTCAATAGTAATATTTCATACCATGTAAAGGTTTCTTAAGCAAAAGATCATTGTAAACACTTTTTTTATGGAATCTAATTTGGAGGAGTCCAAGAGATTTTTTATATTTTATGAAATATCTTTACAAAAATATACAACCTATATTTTATTTTTTTTATCTTTACCCTTTATAAAATAGTAGGGTAGAAAATTCACGAAATACTATGTTTTATTCGACTATTCCCAAATTTAAATGGTTAAGTAATATTAGTACGAGCAATAAAAAATGAACAAAAAGTTAGTGGACTTTGGACATGTAAACAAAATTTGCAAAGGCCCCTCAAATCTGTTGGACTGCCATGCTCACATGAAACCAGCACAATCCCAGATGTTAAAAATCGCTAATTCCTTCAACAAGGGACATAAATTATTCATCGGTGAATCTGGTTGAACTAGTCTCCGTAGCACCTGATTGAATTATAGCTAGTATAAAACCGAAATAGGTGTCGTACATATTCATTTTTCAAGATTCCCATAATTCCACACATACATCTAGAAATAAGGAAGGAATTTAGCAAGAAGCATTGTTGTTGCCATCGACTTTCACTTTTGCGTTGGAGCATGAGGCCGACGGCCCTGGGGTAGCAGATTTCACATTAAGGTCTATCACTTGGATCCCCTCACAAGGGAAGAGTTTGCTGCAGTTGAAGGAGATGACTAAGTTGGCAGACAAGGAACCGCTGATGTTCTTGAATGTCACATCCTTGATCTTCACATGATCGAGATGGCTCACTAGCCTTCTATGTTTCCATCACAAAAAACACGAAACATCAATATATTCACAAATTCAGCAACTAATTAGCAAACCAATAACACAAGAGCTAACCTGTTTCTGATCTATACCAAGGGATTCTTGACTTTCTCCATGAATAAATTCTTGAATATGATCCCAGAGGCCTCATTTTCTAACAAGCAAGTCCAAGTGTTGAGGACTACACCGTTTTGCGATAGATCAAACGTGCAGTCGCTGACATTGATTCCATGAACAGCCAATTCGCCCTTATCCCTTCCTAGGTCTGTGACACCGATACCAAGGCCCATCCCACACGTAACGTGACTCCAGTAACAGAAATGTTGTTGGACCCTGGACCGGCAGAGACACATTCAACCCCGGTTTGAATAACAGAGTCAACAACCTTGACAAATTTGGAGCCAACAATGCGAACGCCGTCAGTATTTGGGCTGCCCACTGGACCCTGAAGGTGCACGTTCCGGACGGTAGCATTCATCGAGTCCTGAACCCATACAAGGTCATATTCTTGTAGTAAGTTTATGTTGATGGTATTGTTTTTGATTCTACTAACCATGTCCTTGAAGAAAAATTCAAAAATCTTATGAACAGTGAGTTTGAAATAAGGATGATAGGAGAACTTTCGTTCTTTATGGGTTTGCAAATCACTCAAACAAAACAGAGAACAAGGATTCATCAACAAAAATAGATCAAGAAAATGCTAAAGAAATTCGGTATGAAAATTGCTAAACAAATTGTAATTCCCATCGACAAACCTCATGTTGCTCCGATACCATGTGAAGTTTGGTAAAACAAACAAGGAAATCAACACAAACAATCAAAACAAAAGCTCACTCAACACGATTAGAGCCATCCATTGGTAATCGGAACCAAAAGTTCAGGTGTAATGTGCCAAGCAAAACACACACACTTACACGATTCGATTACAACTTCGAAAACAAGAAAACGAAAGTATATATTGAGTCTATCAAGCAAAGCATCATCACAGTAGAAGCAAAACACCAGCAAAGCCCTCAAAGCCGTGCATTTTCATATTTGCCTTACTATATTATTTTTACTTGTTGCTTAGTTTTGTGTGGAACGCACCGTTTTTGTAATTAGCTAGCTAGTGGTATACCACTGTTTCCCTAGATATAAATACTCATGTACAGGATAGTAGAAGTTGTAGCCGTTTTCACAAATTCAATGGAAGTCAACTTGTCTTGCCAAAGCTACCAACTTTAAGCTTGAACTTCCAAACACCAAATCATTTCATTGTATCAGAGCAGTGATTCTCCTACTTTATCTTCCACACAAAAACTTCTTTTCAGCTCATGAAAATTATCTTCATGGCACCTGAAGCTAAGAACCAACAACCCAAAACAACAGATGACCTAGCTATTACTGATCCAAACCACCTTCTTTATCTCCACCACTCAGATCACCCTAACTATGTCCTATCCACACAACTCCTGAACGAGAACAACTACCACCACTGGAAGAGGTCCATGGAGGTCTCATTGACGGCCAAAAATAAGCTTCAGTTCGCCACCGGCGACTACGAAAAACCGGAGGAAGGCTCAGCTCAAAGTATGCAGTGGATGAGATGCAACAGTATGGTGACCTCGTGGCTCCTTCATTCCGTTGAGAAGAACATCGCTGAAAGCCTTCTCTACTGCGACAGCCGAGATATGGACCAGCCTCAAGCTCAGATTTGGGCAAACTAACGGAGTTTCGCACAAACCAGGTTCAAAAGGACATTTTTAATGTTTCACAAGGAAATTTATATGTAACCTCTTACTTCACTAAGTTCAAAAGGATTTGGGATGAGTATTTGGTACTAGTAGAGATGCCTGAATGTACCTCATGTGGAAAGCTGAGTATTGTGCCACAAATGCTTCTAAATCAGCAAGTTATGCAGTTCTTGGTTGACTTGAATGACAACTATAGTGCTGTTAGGGCCAATATATTGATGATGAAGCCAACGCTTCCTTTGGGCGAGGCATTCCAAATGGTTTATTCGAAAGAAAAACAGAGGTCCTTGAACAACAATTCCTCAGTGAACACCAATGACTCCTCAGCCTTCCATGTCTACCCAAAACTAGCACAAGGGCCTGGAAATCAAAGCCAAAAACTCTCAAAACCAAGGACAAAGGACCGAATCAGGATGGGAGCTCAGGAAACCATATCGCTAACAACACCAACACATCAAACACCAACAACGGTGGCCAAAAAGGGAAGCCCTACTACTATTGCGTGCATTGCAAGAGGGAAGGGCACTCGATCCACATGTGCTTCAAAAACAATGGCTACCTGAAGGATCGCGAGAAGAAGTTTGTTGGGAGTGCTTCCACCTCGCAAGATGGAGTTGGAGACAACACAGAGGAAAGCTCCAAACCTGACGAAAGAGCAATATGATAAGTTGCTTGCTCTTTTGGCGAGACAACAGGTCGGAGGCGGTGCTGACGACAGATCATGCACGATGGCAGGTAATAGCTTCTGTTTTTCGATTCATGGTGATATACATACTTGGGTTATTGATAGTGGAGCGACACACCACATATGCCCTCACCTACAACTTTTCGAAACCGTTGAGAAATTTTCCAAACCAACCTATACAGCCATGCCAAATAATAAACAAGCCCAAATTGCTCACATAGGCACTGTCAAGCTAAGCCCAAAGATCGTCCTAAATAATGTCTTACAAGTGCCTGAGTTCACTTTCAATCTCCTGTCAGTAAACCAATTAGTCTCTAAAATGAATGCTGATGTCATGTTCACTCCTTCTCAATGCATTCTTCATGGCCCTTCAGCGAGCACGACTCGGGTGCTTGGTAATTTATCCAAAGGCTTATATCTCACACTCAAAAGGCCATCCTCTCCCCCAAATTGACCTCCTAGCTTCAACAGTTCAGCCTTTCAGAAAAACAAGTTTTTTTCTCTTCCAATTGTAATAAAAATTCAATTCTGTTTTTGATGATGTCAAAACTTTTAATGCCGCTTCAGTAGAACTATGGCATTTGAGATTGGGTCATGTTCCTTTTGATCAACTATATTGTTTCTCATGTGTTCTAACAGCCACATACCTAATCAACCGTGTTCCGTTGTCCAGCCTAAACTACTCAACCCCGTTCGAAAAATTATACAACCAACCCCCTGATTACTCACATCTCAAACCATTTGGCTGTTTGTGTTTTGTATCCATCTTCAAAAGGGATCGATCCAAATTCGACCCAAGGAGCTCTCCATGTTTCTTCGTTGGCTATCCTTCTTTTACTGAAGGGTACAAAGTTCTTGACTTGACCACTAAGGAAGTTGTTATCACACGAGATGTGATTTTTCAGGAGAAGATATTTCCCTTTCACTTACCAAACATGCCCAAATGTGAAAATGAGACACCCCTTCCCACAACAACATTCGATTCCATGTTTTTCCCACACACAAATACCAACTCCTTCTTTGAAACACTTAACCTTGACACTCAAGAACCTCTTTCTCCCTCTCCTAATCCTCTGAAATTCTTTCCTGACAGCCTTGATGATGCTCTCACACCCAACAACATGAACCTGTTCAGGGAACCCACCAATATTACAATAAACCAACCCAAAAATTTTACACATCCCATTGATGCTCCCCTAAATCAACCTGAAAGTCCCCAAAGAAAGCAGGATCTGAAGTATCTGCCTTATTGGGCATAAACTACTCTCGAACCGAGAAGATCCCAAAGAACACACCAACTGCCAACATACCTAAATGACTATATCTGTCACTTTGTTGAAGCTGTGCCCCAACAACAACAATATCCCAATGGATTTCCCCTTACGAGGAATCTGGGGGGTCAAAATAGTGGCACTCTTGGCTAAACACAAAGGGGGGGCGACTAAGAGACCCAACAACAAAGCACTCCAAGCACACCAAAACCCAGATTAGAGGTAGATAAACAATAAAACCCCAAGTACAAGGACCAAAACAAAACAAACAAACCAAAAAAAAACAGAACAGAGACAAAGTCAGACGAACCCCAATTTCCTCTTATTCATGGTTTCACCAGCTCCTTTTTCTCTCCTATTGTTTGGTCAAATTCCCTTTCTCAAATCTCGAGTGAACCCAAATCCTTCTTCCATGCGTCAAAAGACCCAAATTGGATAAAAGCCATGAAAAGAGAATTGGAAGCATTATCTACTAATCATACTTGGACTATTGTTAATCTACCTTCAGGGACGAAAGCTATAGATTGTTGATGGGTATACAAAATTAAATTGAAGGCTGACGGTACATTGGAGAGGCACAAAACCCGTTTAGTAGCTAAAGGCTACACACAACAGTATGGGTTGGACTTCAAGGAAACTTTCTTTCCTGTCGTTCGAATAACCACCATCAGAACCTTAATTTCCATGGTTGTTCACAAAGGATGGAAGGTGTTTCAACTAGACGTGAACAATGCTTTTCTTCATGAGGATTTAATGGAGGAAGTTTATATGCAAATGTCGGAAGGAATCCCAAATCCCAAGAGCCGAGTATGTCGTCTCTAGAAAAGTCTTTATGGCCTCAAGAAAGCTTCGAGGCAGTGGTTCCACAAGTTGGCTACTACTCTGGTGGCCATCAACTTCAAATAGTCAAAGTTTGACTCCTCATTGTTTCTTCAACGAACCGACACCAATTTTACAATGATAGGTATTTATGTGGACGACATACTCATTACCGGATCAGATCAGTCTGTGATTAATTGCCTCAAACAAACCCTAAACTCTCTTTTCAGCATCAAGGATTTTGGGGAAATCAACTTCTTTCTCGGAATAGAAGTGATACGACATAGAGAACAACTAATTCTCAGCCAGTAAAAATTTGCCCAAGAACTTGTCATTGATGTCAGCAATATAATTTACACTTGAAACCAAGAGCAAATTTATTACCTCTCAGGTTTAAACTCGATTCTGACTCCAATGGGAAGCCACTTGCAGATCCTTCCAAATACAGAAGCCTAGTTGGAAAACTCAATTACCTTACAAACACCAGGCCTGATATTTCTTTTAGCGTACAACACTTAAGCCAATTCCTCCAGAAACCTATAGTCTCACATATGGATTCCTTGTTGCACTTGATTGGGTATGTGAAGAGGACTTCTCACTTCGGGCTCATATTCAAGCCAGGAGGATCAATCAAACTCCAGGATTTTTCCAACTCAGATTGGGCAAGTTTCCCGATCACACGCCGTTCTGTAACAGGTTATGTTATTTTACATGGGTCCAATCCAATCTCATGGCGCTCGAGGAAGCAAGCAACGGTCTCTCGGAGCTCATCGGAGGCTGAATATCGTGCCATGTCTCAGGCTGCTACAGAGGTCACTTGGCTAGTGAACCTACTCAGAGAATTAGTGGAGACCAACATGACACCAGTGACTCTGCATTGTGATAACAGATCGACACTTCATATTGCGAAAAATCCCGTTTTCATGAGAGGACAAACACCTTGAGATCGATTTTGCCACTTCACTAGGGAGAACGTCAAGGATGGACTTCTACAACTCTCCTTCTTACCTACCACAAACCAGCTCGTTGATGTCTTAGCCAAAATCATCCCTTTTGCACATCATCAGGAACTTCTACCCAAGCTGGGTATGCTCACCAATTCCCCTACTCCAGGTTGAGGGGGGCTATTGAGTCTATCAAGCAAAGCATCAGCACAGTAGAAGCAAAACACCAGCAAAGCCCTCAAAGCCGTGCATTTCCATATTTGCCTTACTATATTATTTCTTCTTGATGCTTAGTTATGTGTGGAACGCACTGTTTTTGTAATTAGCTAGCTAGTGGTGTGCCACTGTTTCCCTAGATATAAATACTCATGTGCACGACAGTAGAAATTGTAGCCGTTTTCACAAATTCAATGGAAGTCAACTTGTCTTTCCAAATCTACCAACTTTCAGCTTGAATTTCCAAACACCAAATCATTTCACGAAAGCTAATATACTGTCGGTTTAGCAAAGACCTGGTTCACTATTTTATTACAAAAGCTGAAAAACAAATAGATAAACCGACATTAAATCAGGACCAAATCTGTAGAGTTGTTCACTTTGCAATTTGTCAAATCCCACGCCATGATCGATGGGCTCTGACTTGACAACTCTATGGATCAACATTCTCCAATTGTATGGCTCAGATATTATACAGACGTACTATGAATCAGAATGCATTTGTTTAACCTTTATCCATCAATATCGAATGAACCCGGTGGAAGGTCGGGATCCTCCGCGGTATACGGAGTCCATCGAGAATCCCCATGCTTAACTGGAATAGTCTGCTCATCGGCAAAATAGTAATCATGATCAAATCTGGTCTTAATATCAACCAACCTCTCATAATTCCCCATAAAGTACATCTCCCCATACACCTTCCCCTTCTCATAACTCCCCTCCACATTCGTCCCAAGATCCAAATCCCTATAATTCCAGAATGCTTGCCTTGGATTCTTTGAAACGTACGGCTCCATAAAGCTATACAAGTCCTTCAATGCCGCAATTTGCTTGTCACTCTCCTTCTCCTTCCTCCAACTCGCCGAATATTGCACCAGCAACAAAGCATTCCTATGAGGGTGATACGGACCAATTCGGATCCGTACCAAGAGAATCGATCGGGATAGGGATAAGAGGCAACACGAGGCCTCGGAAGAAGGCGGCCGGAGCCGGGAAGGAGGCAAGAAGTCAGACGTGGAAGAGGAATGCAGGAGACCTGCGAGGGAGATGTAGACCGAGGGAAAGGAGAGAGTTTAGGGATAAAGATAATTGTTCATTCATTGATTGAATGCCAAATAACGAAGATTACAATATATAGAACTGCTGAATAATAAAACCCTAATACTAGTGCTAACCCTAACGGCCCAACAAGCAGACCATTAAATTAGCTAAATATGATAATAATAATAAATATAACATATCAACTACTCCCCCGATGAGACTCGACTCGTCCTCGAGGCGAAAATCAAGAAGACCCTTATAATTTGCACAACAAACACCGCATCCACCGGGATCAAAAACCCAATACACAATTTCTTTGAAATTGTTGATGAGTAGATCTGATTAAGCGAAATTCCAATCAATTCACCTCTTGCCCGGCCCATCAAAGCACACGATACTTGATTTCCTAGATCAAGCTGTCGGGTAAGGCCTTCACCTGCACTATCAAATTTATCAATATCAAGTTGTTGACTAGCACAGGAGAAAGTACTGGCAGCCTTTGGTTTGCCCAACCAGGTTGACGGTTTAAACGGCCCATGAGCATACCCATCAACTCCAGGTATTGCGGGAGAGGACGCCCCTACACTGGCCGCCGGAGCGGGATCGACAGCGTTGGTAGTGCCACAGGAGCGCATGGCCTCCTCTGGCATTCTCGTCTTCCTCGTCGGCTTTGCTCTTGAGGACAGCGGCGGCCCCGGTTTAGGATTCAGGGGCGGCGGCCCGACTTGCAGGGGTGGCCGTCCCGGCCGAGTCACGAACTGCTCCCTTGAAATTGGATCTTGGAATCGCAGATCTGTGGCGGCGGTTTGCAGCGATTGGGCGTCCATCGGAAGCGGCGGTGCAAACTGGCCAGTGTTAGGGTCCGACGCGAGCAGGGCGGGGTCGGGACACGCCGGAAACGGGCTTCCGTTAGGGTTATTGAACATTGCGAAGTTGTGGTCGCTCAGATCCGCCGCAAACTGACTCGGGGTCGCGAACCGAGGGTCGGTGACCACCTTAGGGGTCTGGATCTGGCCGGTGACGGGCGACGCGACCCATGTGTTGGGGTGCGCCGCGAACTGCGGCCCTTCAGTCTCGTGCGCCGTGAACGGTCCTTGCGCCTGCGCCGGAGGGGGTTGTCGGTCGTCTTCTTCGGTGTTCTGCACAACGGTCTTGGTGGCTGCAAGCGTAGTGGCCGTGGATGCCGGGATAGTGGCCGCGGTCGCGGGGCTGGTGGCTAGATTAGGGTTTGCATCTTCACTTGATTTATGGATCAGCTCCTCAATCTCGTGAGATACGTCGTCAATTCGGTCATCAAAGAACAACTCCAATCGACAACATCCATCATAGATGTTTCGTCCATTGAAGCGATTGAACGCTTCAAGGGCTGAAGCCGGACTTTGAAAGCGGATTCTGGAATGAAATTCATTCACGTTATCGAGCGGTATTATGTCTACAATAGTGTCAGCGATTGAGAACACTTGCTCCAAGACTTCACCATCAACCCGATAGAGTTGGGTATGGATCTTGACATACAGAAAAGTTTGGAGGAGTTCCCGGAGGTTCCGAAGTCCTTGGAGTTCTTCGTTGCTCATGGTGATGAAGAGTTCTCTCCTTCCCCTCGGTCTACATCTCCCTATTGACAAGATGCAGGAGACGCCATTCTCTCCTTCCCCTCGGTCTACATCTCCCTCGCAGGTCTCCTGCATTCCTCTTCCACGTCTGACTTCTTGCCTCCTTCCCGGCTCCGGCCGCCTTCTCCCGAGGCCTCGTGTTGCCTATTATCCCTATCCCAATCGAGTCCTTTGGTACGGATCCAAGCTAGTCCGTATCAGAGGGAATGGCGTCTTGTCAATAGGTATCCCTTTCATGACCCCACCGAACGAGTTCAATTCCATCTCAGCTGGCTCCGCCAAACTCCTGAGCTTCGTCCACAACTTCTCCTACCCTTCCGTGGGGATCGGTTTGAGGATGAAGTCAGATTTGTGCTTTTCGAACATTGGGGTGGACCGGTTTTGTTCGGTTAGGGCATGGACGGATGCACTATCCTTGTCTGACCAAAATAGGACGGACTCAGCCCAGCTCATCTCCTTGCAGTCAGCATGGGTGATGCCAAGTTCCGGGAAGATGCGGTTCATCAGGGAGAGGAGGGCAGTGGTGTTGCCGAGGAACATGGCCATGAAGGTGACCTTCACAGCCTTGTGGGACTTGTTGGTGTAGGGTTGGAGGAGGAGGCGCATGAACAAGTCATTATCAGCGTCTTGCATCACCTGCTGCCATTTTGATACTAGCTTCATCATCTCACCTGATTTCCAAATGGAATTAAGACATTGCGATTGCTATAATGTATGCAACATCTGAAATTTGGAGATATATGATTTAGTGTATATACAAATGTGGTGGGGTACTTGCTTACATGTTAGACGTGGCAAGTGCACATTTGTGCGCGTAATTAAATACTAGTCTATGAGTCCGTTTGGCAACTCTATTTTTAAAGACTTATAAGCACATTTTTGCTTATAAGCACAAAATAAGCAACTGAGTTTTGCCAAACACATTTTTTTCATTTAAGTGTTTATAAGCAAACTTTTGATTATAAGCAACAAAAAAAAAGCATGGGTACCCATGCTTATCGAAATAAGCAAGGAAATATCAACAATGCTTATTATTCATCTTCCTTCTCCTACCCCTCTCTCCCATACGTAACTCTTCTTCCCAGATCTGCACTCCACCTCGCCGGCCGTTCTTCTCCGGTCCTCGTCGCCGGCCACCCCAACCGCAACCTCGTCGGACGCACTCGACTTCCATGTGCACTCTAGAGAAATGGGGACGCACTCGACTTCAACCGCAACCTCGTCAGGTCGATTCGATCCGACTCTTCCAGGCCACATCCTAGGCCGCCGCCAACTCCGGCTCTTACACGGTCGTCACCGCCACCGACGGGAGGTTCTTCTCCAACGGATTCGACCTTGCCTGGGCCCAATCGTCCGGATCCAGATCCGGATTTCGCGACCGCCTCTCGACCTCGCCTGGGCCCAATCGTCCGGATCCAGTTCCAGATTTCGCGACCGCCGCTAGACCTCATCTCCTTCCCGATGCCAACGATCGCCGCCGTCACCGGCCACGCCGTCGCCGCCGGGTTGCTCCTCGCCCTCTCGCAAGACTACGTGGGCATACGGAATCGGTCCTTTACAGG
This sequence comes from Polygonum maritimum, assembly GCA_963924305.1. Taxonomy (NCBI): domain Eukaryota; kingdom Viridiplantae; phylum Streptophyta; class Magnoliopsida; order Caryophyllales; family Polygonaceae; genus Polygonum; species Polygonum maritimum. Next base: position 4,905,214 of record OZ002728.1, on the reverse strand, counting down.
AGCGAATTGGCATCGGCATGACTTTCCCGGACTACTTCACCGTCTTTTTCGGCTAGAAGTTGGCTTCGCCGGCGGCGAAGAGGGGTGTTCTGCTCAAAGTTTGGATGGTCGGGGCGGAGGAGGCCTTGCGCCGTTGGAGATGTGAATCATGGAAGACAATCCTTTTTTTGGTTTTTTAATCTTTTTTATTTTTGTAAGGGTAAAATTGTCAAATTATATTTCATACCCACAAAATCAGCAAACCGTCTTACCAAACACCCTACTGTTTATTTAAAAAATAAGTTTTCAATATCAGCAATTTATATCAGCAATTTATATCAGCATCAGCAATCGATCAGCATCAGCAATCGATCAGCATCAGCATCAGCAATGATTTGCCAAACGGACTCTATATCTAATGTTTTTGATCAAATAACCAATTTATCTATACTATGCTAAACTTATTCTTGTTCGAGTCTAATTGTGACCCCATTTTGTATTGGATTAGTTATAAATTAATAACACTTGAAGTACTTTATATCTTTTACAATTAAAAAAATTATGTATCTTTATTTAATCCATACATATTAATATCAAAATAATGTCTATGTTATATATTGAAATTGTCCCTTTTTGAGTTATCAAATTAATTCTAGTCGTGCTCATATTAAATAAGCTATACATTAATAATATAATTTCTTATATCTTTTTAATTGAAAAATTAGCATGCATATATCTAATGTTTAAAAAATATATATGAATATGTTTATCTTTTATGGACCATGATACCTTTTGATAATTTTTTATTCACATATTATAAATGTGTGAGGAATTCTGAATTATAATTCTAAAAATAACAGGATGTACATGATGTGTCCTTAAGTATGTAATTGTTGTGTATGAAATCATAGACAAGACAAGCTAAGATTAAATATACATATATAGTATATATCAAAGTTGTCCATTTTCGAAATTTCATACTAATTTTGGTTCCTCTTAATATTAAACTACTTATATTTGATAATAATATATTCTTATTTATTTTATTGTATAAAATGTAAGTATTTATATCTTATCTATATATATGTAAATAGAATATTTTTATTTATTTTAAACTAAAATGTGTAAATAATTGTAATCTCATTTAATATTAAACTACTTATATTTGATAATAAAGTATTATTGTTTATTTTATTATATGCAATATAAGTATTTTTATCTTATCTATATATATGTACATAATATATTTTTATTTATTTTAAACTAAAATGTGTAATTATTTTTATCTTATCCACGTACATATATTCATATCAAAATAATATTTATGATCTCTATTGTTTATTAACTCCATCTTCAAATATTAACATAGTAATATTAAATCACTTATATCTATTTTACATAATATTATACAATATCAATTCAATTTCTATTTGGCGAAATATTATCTATTGAATAAAATATAATTACTTTATCATTTGGTTTATCTAAGTAATATTATATAAAATATAATTTTCAATTTATTTATCACAGCAAATGACGCTCTTGCATTAAACAATATTATCACGGTTTTAGATATGAAAATGTTAATAATAAATTATATTTTTATCTAAATCCTAATAATATTATTATATATTATATAAATCGATTAAGGGCAATTAAGTATTTAGATTTGAAAATTTCCAGTATATATTGTGTATTCATATTAAAATATAATGTGTAATTCTTATTTAATTTAGTAAAATTTATCCATATATACATGATGTTATTATAATGTTTTATATATATATATTTATTTATATCAAATTAATTATAATCATATGAATAGATAATACTTATATGTATTATGTCTATATATTAAAATTATTTATATTATTATTTTACAATATGAAAAAATGATATATATTTTTACCATAAAAATATATAATTACAAATTATTTAAAATTCAAACCTATTTAATAACTCTTATTTATAAAACTTATATTTTGTTAAATAAATGATATTTTTTGTCCATGATATATAGTTAGTAGCTAAATAAAAGATTTTAGAAAAATATATTTTTGATAAAAATAAAAGATAGAAATTTGCAATATATCTTATAATGTTTCTAATGTCTATTTGTATAGAGAAATTCTAAGATACAAAAAATATTGAAATTTACATGATTCCTTACCGGATTAATAAGTATTTCCATAAATTAAATCTAGATATTTTGAATTTTAATAACACAAATTGTATTTATTTTTAAAATAGGTATACACTATTTATAATGTTTAGAAAATATATATATATATATATATAACCCAAATTTATTTATCTTTTATCTTGATATATTTCTAGTTTCTGATAATTAATTAAATTTTAACAAAAATATTATTTTAAATATTTATTCAAAATGGACAGATCACATATCTAATGCTAAAAAAATATTATCATACACTTGTATGAGCTGAATTCTATCAGGAAGAAATATTATCAATAACTAGATTATTGCCTGTACCTTGTACAGGACACGAATGATAACATTTTTTTGATGTATTATTCAATATAATGCATAATATTATTATTTGGAATTAGATTTTGATTTCGTCTATTTTATCCTAAATCGTTACAATATGTTTTAGATCTTTTAAAATTATAATTAATTTAAATATAGTAGAGGTTGATGGAGTAGGAGAGAACAACACCGAAGTTGCCGGCGCCACCACCACGGATGGCCCAAAATAGATCCTCCCCCATCCCTTTTCGGTCCAATATCCTCCCATCTGCAACAACAATCTCAGCATCATACACATGGTCCGAGGAGAGCGCGCCCATATTTTCGGACCAAGTGTCCATACCCGCCCCCACTGACGTGTCCGCCGATGCTGATGGTCTGATGAAGCCCACCGGGATAGGCAAGTGTCTTAGCACTCTTGTGAATAGCGTAGTACAACTCTCCCAGGGTGGCCCCCGCCCCGACCTTGGCGGTGGCGTTGACCGTGATTTCACGGAACTTTCTGAGGTCGAGCACGACCGATTCCTTCTGGAAGGTGGAAGTATAAGAGAGACCTTCGTAGTCGTGGCCGCCGCTTCGGACGCGGAGGTTGCTGGACCCTTCTTGGCTGCAGTTCACGGCCGCGGAGACCTCGGCGGCCGTGGTGGGGATGATGATGAGGTGAGGTCGTTTACGAGTACCGTCAACGAGGAAACGAGCGTTGTGGACGGTGGAGTTGAGGACAGAGGTGTATTTTGGGGTTGAGTTCTCCAACAAGACGATGGAGGCGATGCTCTTTGGAGTCGCTGGTGGTTTGATTTGGCCTGCTAGGCATTTTTCGTTGAAGTTGTAAGAACGGTCGTCTATGTCTATGGGTGACGGTGTGGTCTCGTACGTGGGAGGAAGAATCATTGAAAGGAAGAAAAGTGGGAGGATAATCAAATTAGTTACCTCCATTTGTTTTTGTTTTTTTTTAATTAAGATGAGCACACTCCATTAAGTATGTACGCTAATAATCTTTTTTGATCCCAAAACAGGGAGGGCTCTTGCGATTAATTTATTCAAACCTTAAATGTGCTCAAAGTGAGCTACATTCAAAGCTAATGCGTTTAATTTGCCGAACGAGATGCAGGCATGCATGCAATCGTATTATTGACTTGTTCTAAAGATTTGTATTCCCTTTTGGCTTGGGAATCTTTTTAGTGTAGGTTATAGGATTCGGGTAATTAAGACACTTCTCACGGTTTATCTTATGAATCAATGGCAGCCGTCAGATTAATAAAGGTTAATGGATAAGATTGATGGTGCGTATAACGTGACTTCTTCTGTATTCTCTCCCTAGACCATCAAGAGCACCAAAGAACCAAGTGAGTTGAGAGTGATCTTGATCGCAGATGAAAAAGTTCATCAAGAACATCAATTGTTTTAATGCAGGAGTGTACTCAAATGTTCGATGAGCGAAAGATGAATTTAGCTCATGCAATAATAGAGTTGTCTGAAGCTGTTAAGTTATTTTCATTACAGTTTAAAGAAGATCAAACACTTCAAGCAATGTAAATGATTGATCCTTTAAAATGTTTGTTGAATATGGTTCATCATCTTAAATGCGAATGTTCATGATAAACCATATTCAACAATAACACCCCCTCCCCCCTCTTTTTTTCTATTGGACATTAGTTAATCTTCAAAACCCTTGATAATACTCGCAGTGGTCTCATTGTGTGCGGTTATCTTGCCATATCCTCTTTTGAAATATTCAACTATAAGGTCGTCTTTTAACCAGCTTAGAGAAAGATCACACTTTACTATGGCCGATTTACTCAATTATTATTTCAAGGGATTGTTAATTCTAATGACAAGTTCAACTTCTGTCTATCCATCCATGATCTTATCATCTTAACCTTTTCCTTATGAACCAAATATAACTTTTCACGGAGGTTGACTCTGTGCATCTGCTCTTTCTCGAGTAGATCCTTACTCAAGTGGTCAATTTTAATTTCACGATTTGGTCCAAACATGTCGAAGTGCAGCTTGACCGCTCCACTCCTAGACTTTAGAGTCCCTTATTGGCCTTGTGGTATTATTGTGACAACTCCTTACGAAACATGTTCTTTTGGATTTTATCATACACACTTGCCTCTTGTCCAAATGAGGTTCCGCTACCCAATTACTACAGAGCTCCCTATGGTTTCCACTTCATAACCGTTCCATGTTCAAATCCAATTACTCTTTATCGTCATAACACTTTCATCTTAGCAATCTCATACCAATCTAAATATCCTTGCACGAGTTGGACACTATGAAGATCTCTCATAGATTCGTTCTAATAATATGTCAAGAAGTTCTCATCTAAGCGCTCGTCTAGCCAAGGTACGAACGATAGGGTCGACGATATGTCATCTACCTATGTCGGTTTATTCCCACATCCCTTCATTTTTGCACCTTTTAAGTTGGCGAAATCTCAGATAGTGTGCTCTATTGTTGTGGTTTCAACTTATCTGCATCTTGACTGATAAACTTTTGGTCTTACTCTAGGCTTGTCGAACTCCATTTAGGACGTCGCTGACTAACTCTTATTCGCTATTTACTATATTAGCGTTGTTTTACCTTGACTTTCAACTTTCCATCAACTATGACACTCACAGACAATTCTATTTCTTGGTCTTTACATCTCCGTCTATTCGGCTACCACTTCAGATCTCTTTTTGTGACTTAGATGCCATGCATTTCTCTTTCCATTTGTTACCACTTGCTAACATTCGATGAAGCAACAATGCTTAGAGTCTACTCATATCTTCAACTCAAACTAGATTCATGTCATGTCTTTTCTCCTAATAATAGTAGCTCATAATTCAACTAACTCAATGAGAATGAGTTTTTGTGGAAGTAGGAATGTGCTTCCCACATTGGAAATCAAATGCGAAACCACCCACCATATAAGTACATGGGCTACTCCTCCTATTGCCAATTGGTTTTAGGGTGGAACCTCATGTGCTTATGTGTTGGGCTTACCGCGCATATGCATGTATGGCCCACCGAGATTTAACATGGTATTGGTTTTAGGGTGGAACCTCATGTGCTTATGTGTCGGGCTTACCGCGCATATGCATGTATGGCCCATCGAGATTTAACATGGTATTGGTTTTAGGGTGGAACCTCATGTGCTTATGTGTCGGGCTTACCGCGCATATGCATGTATGGCCCACCGAGATTTAACATGGTATTGGTTTTAGGGTGGGAACCTCATGTGTTTATGTCTCGAGCTTACCGTGCATATGCGCACAAACCGACATGTGAACCCCCCACGTCATGTATGGCCCAAGACTTAGCATTAATCCCTATCATACTCGCCTTCGCTCGGTTCCATTCCGTTTACATTTTTAGTCAAATTCTGGTGTTTGATAGAGCATCTCAAGTCGGATTTATGTTTCAGAAAAAAAATTGGGAGTAGAGGGTCTCGTGATGTACTTCGGCATAAGTAAATAACTACTATTAAACTGAAACACTGTTGTTACACATATATTATCAAGAATCCCATAAGTTCATGCATAACGGCAAACTCAGGCATCCATGTACAAATAAAGAAGCAATTTAGCAAGCTAATCCATTGTTGTTGCCATCGAATTTCACTTTGGCGTTGGAGCATGAGGCCGCCGACCCTGGGACAGCAGCTTTCACATTAACGTCTATCACTTGTATTCCCACACAAGGGAAGAGTTTGCTGCAATTGAAGGAGATGACTAAGTTGGTAGACGAGGAACCGCTGATGTTCCTGAATGTCACATCCTTGATCTTCACATGAGATGGCTCACTAGCCTTTTATGTTTCCAACACAACAAACACAAAACATCAATATCTTCACAAACTCACCATTTATTAATTAAAATACAAGGCCTAACCTGTTTCTGGTCTATAACCAAAGGATTCCTGACTTTCTCCATAAATAAATTCTGGAATACAATCCCTGAAGCCTCATTTTCCCACAAACTAGGCCAAGAGTTGAGGACTACGCCATTTTGCGATTGATTAAAGCTGCAGTTGCTGACATTGACTCCTTGAACAGCCAATTCGCCCTTATTCCTCCCTAGGCCTGTGACACCAATGCCGAGACCCGTCCCACACGTGACTCCGGTAACAGAAACGTTGCTAGACCCTGGGCCAGCAGAGACACATTCAGCCCCGGTTTGAATAACAGAGTCAACAACCTTGACGAGTTTGGAGCCAGCAATGCGAACGCCGTCGGTATTTGGGCTACCCTCTGGAGCCTGTAGGTGCACGTTCTGGACGGTAACATTCGTCGAGTCCTGAACCCACACGTGGAAGAACATGCTGTCAATTGATTTCACCCCTTCTACCACCGAGTTGTTTGCTTTGTGGAACTTGATAGTCTACATAAAACCAGTACAATTTTGTCAACTCAATGTTTATGTTGGGGTTATAGGAATCAAATCTCAAAATACAAAACAAAATGTTGTTGGAGGTGCGCCTTCTTACACTGGGAAGAGGACTACAACCAGGATTTCTGAGACAATCATTTATGGCATATGATGATTTTCCTTGGCCATCAAAACTACTACCATTGACTCCCCTGAGCACGACGCCATCGACGTTTTCAAAGCTGAACCACTCTGGGGAAGGATAGACGCTATGATCAGGGTTGGCTAGGATCTGCCCCTGAACCTCCACGACAGGTGTATCACGAGTGCAAGGCCCAGAAAATATCACCTGCCCCACCACGTACTTCCCTGGTGGGACTAACACCTTCGCCGGGCCTGGATGTTTGCACGCCTTCACCCATGTTTGGATGAATGCCTGCATTATTTTTTAGAGACAATATGGAGTTCATGCATGTTTTGAGTTTTCAAAGATCTCAAGTACGTCTTATAAAAAAAATACTGACCAAGGAATTCTCATCCTCTCCATAATCGTCCATCTGGGGCTTACCACTCGCAATGGCACCGGATTTCAGGACGTCGAACACTTGAGGAGCGGCATTTTGCGCAAGAGCTCCTACGATTACTTGGGCGATGATCGGGTACCAGAAGAGGCCGATTAAGGCAGCCTCCCTACGGGAGGTTCCCTTCATGACATACATTTTGGCCTAGCAACCTAATTAGATATGCAAACCCTACAATCCTGTGTTCCAATGAGGAAAGGAAGGTTACATAATACAGAGAGCACCTCCTGGATTTGACAGTTTTGAGTTTTTCCTGATTTTTGGCGCTATATTTATTTGAGTGTTTCTGATTCCGGGTTTGCCAAAATGTTGTCCTCCAGTATATTTAGGCTTGGCAAACAATTTTATTCAAAGCAATTCCAAAATGAATTGTTCTGCGGAAAAGAAGCGTACGGCAAGTGGACGGCTTATATACTCGTGTATTAAATTGCGTATGGCAGGATCGATCCCTTATACACGAGTTTGGTGAATTGGTAGTAATAAATTGAAACTAGATTTGCAAAGAATTCAACACCCTTGATCAGAAGCGAAAAGTATGGTGGACGTACGAAGTAATGATTGTAAGGTTATGTAAAACTAACTACTACCGAAATGCCGAATTAATCTGGCAGGTAATGATTGTAATGATCTAGTGCTCCTTGTAGGATGTAGCACGTATCCTATTCCTGTATACAGTTTTTAGCAAATCCGTTTATTTTGCCAAGTAACTTATACGGAGTACTATCTTTTAGTGAATATGGTAATTTAAAACTAGTTGATGGTCTTGTTCGAAAAAATTTTATATAGAAAGAATAACATACGAAGTTAAAGATGATATAGGTCTTATAATCTAAATAGTAAGAATAATATTGCTAATGCAATGATGTTACCAAAAAAGAAAAAATAATGCTTATACTTAACTCAATAATTGCTTATATTAAAGTTATTTTGAATATCATAGTACATGCTTTTATTGAAAATGTATAAAGTATTAATTTATTATTTAAAAACATTGTTTATTTTTAGGGAAATTTGCATTTAACCACCCCTTATTTTACACTTGTTGCATTTAACCACCCTTTATATTTTTTTCTACACTTAACCACCCCTTATTTGTAAATAGTTGCATTTAACCACCCATTTGACAAAAAATGGTATTCTCTCAAAAATAAATGACATTTTTGCCCTTAGTTTTATTTTTTTTATATAAAAATAAAAAAATTATTAAGCTCATATAGTATCTCCCAACTAAAAAAATTAGTTTCGGATCCTATAACTCCTCTATTGTTGTGTAGTTGGTTCTCGAATTGTATCTCCCAACTAAAAAAATAGTTTCGAATCCTAACACTCCTCTAACGTTGTATAGTTTTTTGTGTTGAGACCCGATCTGAAATCAATTGGTCAAAGAGAGACTCGACTTGGTCATTTATTGGATAAAACTTGAAACCCAAGATCTGATGGGTCTACCCAAAACACCATTTTGTAAAAATAGTATATCATTCGTAATTAAATAATCTAAATACCTTATTATTAAGATGGATACATAATTTTTTATTATAATAATTAAAAAAAAATCTATTAATAGTTAGGTCAATCCAAACTCATACGAACTCGAAGTGAACCAACCCGAACATGTAATAGAGGGAATAATATATTTTATATAAACAATGGGTGGTTAAGTGCAATTATTTGTAGATAAGGGGTGGTTAAGTGCAGGAAAAAATATAATGGGTGGTTAAATACAACAATTTGTAAATAAGGGGTGGTTAAATGCAAAAACAAATATAAGGGGTGGTTAAATGCAATAAGTGTAAAATAAGGGGTGGTTAAATGCAATTTCCCCTTATTTTTAATATTAGTTTAGTAATCATAGCAAACTTGACAATCTTATTCGTTGGGCTTAATGATAATATAATGCGTCCTTGTCCCCGCCTAGGCTTGAACACCATGAAAGTGTTCGATCTAGATTGTGGTAAGCAGTCTCTCAATGTTCCGAAAGTGATGTTGAGTTTGGATGTATGTCCAATGTGTTGGGCACAAGCGTTCTGGTGTAGAGCGTGTGAGAGGAACTAGACCAACGTGATGGCTACCGCTCGACCTTGTCAACATGATGACAAGTGTGAAGATGAACGTGATGATCTTCTAAGGGTGAGAAGCTTGGCTCTTGTAACAATGGGTGACGCACGATCCCAGATATGGAGAATAAGTCACAATTGTTGGGACCATGTTAGGGACACCAGCCAGTAACACTGAATCAAACGATCTTTGTCCCTGATTTTGATAATAACAAACTCTAAGAAATCTAATGTGGTTGTTACTCTCAAAAACACTTTCAAGGACGCTCTCATATGAAAAACAACAAGAGGTTGTCGTCACTACAACATAGGGAGGCCCAAGACTTTGACGATCAAGAATGAACAAGAAAGAGTTTTGATATAGTGTACTCTATTTAGGACACAAGGATTCAAGTTGTAAGAGTTTGAAGACAAATTGGCAAGAGAAGAGTTGCTTATGTAACTAGGCCGCGTGGGCATGGTGGTTTCCAAAAAAGAGAGGTGGCACTGGTGGCAGTATCATAGACTTCATGACCAAAAAAGATAGGAGTATTCTACATTTCTGAGGCTAGTACTGTGATCCCATTAAATCAGTACAAGCTAGTACGATTTCGTATAATAAATAAAACTCAACATCATAGTTTGTACTTTACTGTCCACTTATAAGGTAATTTATCTAAAGTATGAGAAAAATGATACTATTGATACATTTCAAACCCAAAAGCAACCGACTGAAACCTAAAACGAAACTCAGGTCTCTCTAGACCAATCGGCCAAATCAATGGACTCAACCAGGTCTTCCAGAATTTCTAGAAAGCCGGTTGGAAACAAACGCCAAAACTTTCAAATGTAGAAGGGGTTGGTTCCAGACGAAGGAAATCACATGAAATCATAGTCATCAGCATTGTCATATGCATTGATAACCAAATCATCATCTGGCCTGTCCACAAGGAGCTGTTTCTTCTTTCCACCTGTAGAGAATCCATGGAAACTATAAGTCCCATAATGCACACGTAACTCTATTTTAGCATATTGGTTTCAGTCAGATTCGATCAATACCTGTCTTCTTTTTACCAGCATTCGCCTCCTTCTCTGCTTTGAGCTTTTCATTTGCAATTGCTGTTATAGACGATGCTACTTCTTTTGCATCAGCAGCTTTTAGAGAAGTCATTGAGTGCCTCATTACAGCTTTCAGAAGTCCTATATAATGAAAACTTTTCTGCATGCCAACGGTTTATAAGTACATTATCTCCTTTAATGTCAAAATGTCATAAAATACGGGGGAGAAAAGTCTGACCTCGTATGGACGCAGTTTATGGGAAATCAGCTCAGCATATTCTATGAAGTCACTTTCAGATTTTGGGATGAAGTTTTCAAGAGTCTTCTCATCACCCTTCTTACCAAACAGCTCAGTGGTGGACTTAAAATCAGCTTCTTCAACAAGCCTGTTATGGAAACATCAACGCAATTATAGAGTTTATGTGAAGGAGCGAATCAAGCATATGCGGACTGAATGATACAGCTCATCACATTAGTCTTTGAAATGAATCACGCTGTAGATGTAACAGAAATGATAGCAATACCATGACTTGCTAAATCTTCTGCTTTATTTATGTTTTGGACTTAAACAGCTTCCTATTCCAAATTCTGTAGTTAGAGCCTATTTTGCAGATTCTCTTTTTGTGACATGTTTGACTTGTACTGTCAAGGCATAAATTACAAACAAGATCCTACATTTCCACTTCTAACTCAAATCTGTGATCCAGTCGAATTTCTTTGTAGTTTAATCTATTCAAGTACTAATCATATTCACTCAACAATTAGCTGCCAAGACTAAAAAATATTGACAGCTGCATATGGAGCCTGCATAACACTTTCAAAGGTTAATGAAATGCAATCACTAGCCCACAAGAGATTAACAAAAAAGGTAGATACTTGAGCAGGCAAGTACCAAAACAAAATATTACCTCTGCTGCCTAAGTTTCTCGGAAATAGGATCCAGTTGCACTTCCTGAACTACCTCTGCAACTCTCCCCTTCTTTTCTGTTCCTTTGGTAGCAGGTGCAGCTTTCTTGGAGACCTTTTCAGGAGCTGGTGCTGGAGCAGGTTGCTGATAAGTGATAACATTACAAGTATGTTAGATACCACTGAAAGGTCTATCTCTCTTTCAGGAAACCACTCAAGATGAGTATATCTCATCAGGAGGAAATTTGTGCTGAGCTATCCAACGTTTGTCTTATTAATTCAAAAATAGATGGATCCTTACAACTGACTCTAGCTTGTTATAGAAAAGGACACACCTATTGACTGCTATAATTAAGGCCTAAAATCTACTAATTGGCATAAAATCAGGGACTGAGTTATGAGAACCAAACACTGATTTCCTGATTTATTCCATTAACTAAAATAAAGGATTCTACCATCTAGCTAGGATCAAACAGCCTTATCCTGCTGAGTCGTATATAAAATATGAAAAGCAAAGAAAAAATTAGGAATCTATCAAAGGAAGCATCATTACTAAGTAACAGAGGCATGGCCTTCAACTTTACGTGTAGATATAAGAATTAATAGCATATATAGAGAACGAACAGACAAACTGAAACAATATAAAGCCTACCACACCAAGCCATATACCCCAAGCATTACTGACAAGTCATGAAAAGTTGAACAATAATCGTATAAGACCTTAACAATCTGGGCATGTTATAAGCTGAAGACCAACCAAATAATTCAAGCATGGAAAGAATAACAAGGAGACATCGGGAATATACACATGACAAAATAGTGCATATAGAACATACTGGTGCTGGTTCCTCTTCATCCTCCCATGAATCTTTTATTTCATCTTCATCCAGATCCTCATCATCCCATTTACTTCTAGGTTGATCCTTTTTGAGAAGTGCTGGCACTTGTTCTTCCTCTGAAATCAATCAAAGAATCTTTGAAATACTTACATAACTTTAAACATGATCAGCAGGACAAAATAATTGACACAAACACCCATAAGCTTCACGCCATGAAGAAAGTAAAAGCACAAATGAAGGCTAAAACTTTAATGCATTTTCTTGAGGTCAATAAAGATATAAAGTTCAGGAACTATCAAAACAGTATCTCATAATAATAATTACTAGGGTGCTCTTTCTTTGCAGTTATGAGGTCCGTGACTGGAGTGGAGCATGGTATTATACAAACACTATTTAAAAATATAATAGCCATCTTCAGCATATCCGGATAGTGACGACTACACATACAAAACAATGATGCAATGATTCAATGATTTGTCAAAATAGCGTGAATAGCGCCTGTCATAGCCTAGACGAATACAGTGTAAAAACATAATAATGCCCATAACTACTTGCACCTAAATCATGGACTTGAATTATTCTTGTACAGAATTAGAAAGGGTTTGTGTAATGTGAATAGAATACACCAAAATAGCCGACATGAGAAATTTAGAGCAACAGCTATGTGTATAATGACAAAGCATGTTTTATAAGAAAACGGTCAGACTTAAATGCTGAGTTAGTCAATATGAAGGTACTTTCATCTTAATATAACAAAGATTTTCCATGTGACACCCGCGTAAAAGATGAAACTTTCTGTTGCATACAGCATAGACATATATCTTCATAGATGAATAAAGTTAAACATTACCCCAGTCCTCCATCCTTCTAATTGCTTCTTTAGGAAGATGTATCTAGATGATGGATGAACAATAGACACACCTGTTAAGAAAAAGTTAGCACAGATCTATTAGTACCAGAGCAGAGGAAAAATAAAAAAGGTTTCAACTTGAAAAACATTCAAAAAGACAACTAGTTTAGTTACAAATATTGCTCCAAAGATTCTTCAGTGTATGGTTTGATTTTAGACACTAGAGGCTTTTGAAAATCAAAATTGAAGTGTTTTAGCAATCAATATCCATTCAAAACAAAGTCATAGAAGAAGATCAGATATTATATAGAGCTTGAATACTATCTCAACGAGAAATAGAATACACATGCTCTATATATATGTTCAAAATCACTTTATTAAAGAATTAAGCTTGATTAACAAAGAAAACAAGGCATAAGTAAACTAACAGTAACTAGCCTAATTGAGATCCAATAGAATGATAAATCATGCCGAATCAACAGCTCGATCAATCAGACAAACTCCCGATCTGGAAGCAAAAGAAAACCCTATAGCAGATCACGAGGAAGTCAAATCTTAAACAAAAGAATAGCTTAGAGAGTGTGAAATACCAGCAGCGGATGCGATGCAGCGCGCGAGAAATAAACTCTAGTCGGAGAGAAGAGATTAGAGAGGCGGCAGCGGCGGCGGCCTGGTGGCGAGAGCAGAGAAAGCGGTGGCAAAGGACGACAAAATCGAATAAGGTTGGTGAGTTTGAGGGAAGCGATGGAGAGAGGCGGGCGGTTGTTAGGCAGGCTCAAGGGGCTGATAAGGGTTTTGCCGATTCTTCTCCAAATTTCTAACGCGTATGAAAAGTCGTTCAAAAATTCTTCTTCTTATTCGATTGAATTTGTAGGATGTACGGTGTATTTTAATAATAAAATATTTTTATTTATTCTATTATATACATATATTTGTACTAAAATAATATTTTTTATCCTTATTATTGTCCTGTGGCAGAAATATTTTATTAAAACAAATTTCTTGTTCTAAAATATATTTTTGTAAATATTTTTATTTCATATAGAAGTAGTGAGTGATTTTGATGGCAACAACCTACAACTTGTAATCCTTGTAAGAAGTTCGCGCATTTCGCTTGTTTGTATTTGTTGTTTTGTTTGTGGTTTGTGCCCCTTGGTCTTATGACCTCGTTTTCTCCCTCCTTGCTATTAAGTTTTTACCATTCAAAAAAAAATTATATTTTTTTCTATTTCTTTTGATTTATATCTCTAATAATTAATTCTATCATAATCATATACATTTTTCTATGTTTCTTTACACTAATAATTAACTTTACATTGATAGGGGAAATATAGAATAAACAATTCTTTAATTCAACTATTGCTAATTTGCTATCAATAGATATTAAAATAGTAACCAACATCTTATCTATTTGATCTATGTACATGTATATAAAGTCATAAAGGTTTTTAATCAATGACATCTCAACTTTATCACATGTCATTCGCATAATTCGTCACCTTAAATTTTGAGCCGTATTTTAAAAATATACAAGATATCTCATCATGTACGCATTGTATTTAAATACAATTATAAATAATCTATATATATATATACACTAATGAAAAATGATTAAAATTTTCCCTTTTATTTTTTTATCTTCTTAATTCAACTATGGGATTTAAGGATGTCATTTTGATGGTTAGAATCAGTTTGACTCCATCATGTTGGTAGGACCTCAAATGTCGTGGCTGATAAGATTTCAAAAATGGATCATGACTACACTATCGAGCACATCCAAAATTGCCCAGAATTTCAAGCTCTCATCTGTATGGATGCGCTAGGATGTCCTATCGTTGTTGCTTAAGAAATTAAGAATTATTCTCATTACCATAGAGCAACTCTAGATAGAGTTACAAATCACTTGTTATGTCCATCGAGAAAGACTATTTTTACAATGTATTCTTTAATTACCTAGACCGCATGAGTTATTAATAAATGCCGAGAGTCTTAAATCTTGCATCTCTAGCCTTAAACTAATCCATAACAAAGTCTCGAAATGAGACTTGAAACAACCAAGGTCACACATTATCGATCATAAGTCCAAGTATTAATAACAATGGTCATTATCTCCAAGTATAAGAATTCTAATCCAATTATTATTAAGAGAAACTTGCACTAAACCACCCGTTATGTATACGAATTTACACTTAACCACCCGTTATACAAAAATTTGTTTTAAACCACCCAAAACTTCGATTCCGTTAACAAATAGCCACCCATGAACTTTTTTCATCAAAAAAACCGTTAAAACGTGTGCTATTACCATTTTACCCTCAACTATTCATCAAAACTACAACATTTTGCCCAAAAATTGTCCAGTCTTCACCAAGGATTGACCGGCTGACCCCTTCACCAACTCGTCTTCTCCGATGTGTCCGGCGTCACACCACCACCAGTCCCTCTTCACGCCCCTTCCTTCCCTCTCGAATCTGCAGGTCCGACCTCCGCTCCAAGGCTGCAACCCGATGCCGACGACCTCTCACTCGACCCCCCTCTCCTCCAGATCTATTGCCGACGCCGGCGGCTGCTCGCACTCGCTCTCCCTCGACCCCTGTCGGACCGCCTCTCTCCCTTCCTCGCCGCTCGCGCTCAGCCCACTCTCCCTCGCTCACGCCTCTCTTCCCAGATCCGACGCTCTGCTCACCGGCCAATCCCGACAATAGCCAACCCTCGCTCACCTACAACCGACCCGAGACGGCGGCGTTTCCAAACCCTCGCGAATCTGATTTTAGCCCGCCTGGCCTTCACTTTCACCCGCCTGACAATGATGGAAAAGGTGGAATCGAGAACCCAAACTCACTGAGAAAAGAGGAAGAACGGCGGCTCTGGCGGCTCTTCGACAGCTCCGACGACGACGAGAACCGAGCAGATTTGGAGGAATGCAGATCCAAAAGAGTTTGAATGGGTTGCCGGAACTAAAGAAAAGTGAAGAAGATAAGGGAGATGGTTTTACCGGCGAGCCACGAGAATTCCGGCGATGAGAAATCAACGGTGGCCGCAGAGTTGGGTTTTTTTGACGATGGAGTTAATTTTGGGGCAAAATTTTGTAGTTTTGATGAATATTTGAGGGCAAAATGGTAAAAGCGCATGGTTTAACGGTTTTTTTGACGGAGAAGGCTCGTGGATGGTTGTTTATTAACGGGGTCGAAGTTTTGGGTGGTTTAAAACAATTTTTTGTATAACGGGTGGTTAAGTGTAAATTCGTCTATTTAACGGGTGGTTTAGTGCAAATTTCTCTATTATTAAATAAGGTTGTTCCCAAAATTTAACTAGATAATGGAAAATAATTTAAAGGTTATCGAGTAAGAAAAGGAGAACTATTCACATACTTAAAGTAGGTTTTGGCACGGAAATCGAGGTCTTAATCGCGAAGAGTTATTAATAAATATGTACTAAAAAGCTCACATTATAAGGCGAAATACATCTATAGGCTTTCGAACTTGTATATTTTTGTCACTCAGGTCCATGTACTATGAAATGTTCAATTATGCCCTTAAACTTAGCATTTTTTGTTCAATCAAGCCCTCGCCATGTGAAACACTTATGTGTGAAATACACTCGCGCTCCACGTCAGCGCCACATAGATACCACGTCAGCGTTGACGTGGCATGGTTTAAAAAATATTTTAATTTAAAAAAAATAATATTTTTTAAGAAAATATTTTGTGATTTTTTTAAATGTACAATTTTTTTATAAAAAATATTTTATGAATTTTTTTTTAAATATTGTACAATTGTTTTTAAAAAATATTTTATGATTTTTAAAAAAAACTTTTATGGTAATTATACTCAATATAATTTTTTATCAAGGTCGTTATACCAAACACGCAATAACATATTCATTTCAGATCCAGTTAGTTTTACCGAACGAACTAGAGTTCCTATTACATGATTGATTAGTAGAGCTGTCAAAATTTGATCGAATTTGCTAATCGACCCGAACCAACCGAAAAATTTAGGGTTGAAACCCGAAATATTGACCCAAAATGAACCAAATTCGTTTTGACTCGAATCCGAATGGGTTGAAACCCGAAATCCGTTGTGTTCACCGAATTAATATAATTAAAGAATGCATAAAATTTATTTTCAAAATTATACTATATTTTATTATTAAATTAAATAAAAAATAATATTTTAGTATTAAATTTTGTTATTAAGTTAAAATATTCTTTTTTAATTAAAGAATGGATAAAATTTATTTTTAAAATTATACTAAATTTTATTATTAAATTATTAAATAATAATATTTTAGTAGTAAATGCGAATGGGTTTCAGTCGCATTATATTGGCGTGTGGTGCACGCGCCAAGCCACGTCAGCATAAGGGGCCTATTTGAACAAAAAAATGCTAAGTACAGGTACCTAATTGAACATTTCATAGTATAGGGCCTGAGTGACAAAAATGTGCAAGTTCGAGGGCTTGTAGATGCATTTCGCCCACATTATAATTTGGAACTACGATGCATCAGCGTGCTCTGGTTGATGGTCATATAGTTCTTAGCTAGAGGCAATCATTTAGCAAAGGCCAAGAATGGTAGGTTTGTCAAGGTTGGGGTCGGTGATGAGGAGTCACAGGTGCAAGTAGGAGGCGGCGGTAGAGGGTGTCCCGACAATAGACATAGTTGTTCAGAGTCTCATGGCAGATCCATCTCCGGTTGATATGAGGCTTGACTTGGGTTCTCAATGGACTTATGATACGTTGTCTTCTGCAGTTGATTTGGGTGCTCAGTGGTTACAAGCATCATCGCCTATCCCGGTTGCGTCATCTCTATTTTTTCATGATTACTAACTTGATTACATGATTGAGCTCATCTTGATCTATCACTACATGATAAATGTATCTTACAATGCCTTCATTAATCAACGACTAATCTTGATTGAACTCATCTTCATAATTTGACATACTAGATCCATTTAGCCTAATTAACTCATCTTGATTGAACTCATCGTCATCAATATGATAATCTTTCATAAGAATGTCTTCATCATTCTTGATTGAACTCATCTTATCACCGACTAGTAGGACCTAATTAATACGTTGTGTGAATTTCAACTACTATGAATCATACCAAACAACTAAATCCATACCAAACAGGCTATTCAATTCAAGTTCAACGCTAAATTCATACCAAAGAAAAATTACTTGAAAAACTAATTCGTAATTAGTAATATGTACCTCTAAACTTGCGCTCAACTCGAACGAGACGTCCTTTTTTCTTAAAATCGACAATTTCACATAAATTTAGAAAGAAAATGAGGAATGATGAACTTACAAATGGCAAACTTATACATATATACAATTTTCAGTGTAGATTTGCTAGTCTAATCGAAGTTACCATTGCTAGTCGGACCGCAATTGTTTATGTGTTTAGAACCTCATAAAACTTCATATCGTCTGAACCTCACGCGACAAGGCTGAGAAAGGTGGGGCCTAGTTGTTTTCTGGCATTGTGGTGTAAGTCTCACTCTTACCAGGTTGTGTAAGTAGACGTGACTTGGTCACGTAAAGTGTAGCACATTCGTTTTCTGTGCATCTGCATTGTGATCTAGATCTCACTCTACCGAATTGAGTTTGCTCATACCACGTGATTTCATAAGAGTCTCGCTTTATAGCGTTACACAGACCTGCCAATTCGGGTTATTCGGATCAGTTTAGATCGGGTTGTTCGGGTCGGGTCCGTTCGGGTCAAACAGTCATTTCGGGTCTTATTCGGTTCGGGTTCGGATGTTGTTTGAGTTCGGGTCATTTCGGATCGTAATATTTCGAATTAATTCGGGTCATTTCGGATCGGATGTTGTTCGGTTTTGTGTCTAGTTCGGTTTGGGTCCTTTTCGGATTGCTTTGAATCGGATCATTTTGGATCGGGTCAATTCGGTTTCAGGTGTTATTAACAAAAACCCAATCAACCGGTAGGTCTGGTACACAAGATTTTTATTTAAAATTTTAAATAGTGTTATTTCATTTTTGTATATTTATGTTTTTTATACGGTTAAAATAATTTATCAGGCTTATCTTGTATCATAAATCATTAATTAGATTGGATAACATATTATTGACACATTCAAGACATATCTATATTTTTTAACATGTGTCTCAATTTAAATATGCTAATTAGTGTTAGGCCCGTTTAATTACCCGGTTCAACCGGTTAGATGGAGCTGGTCCCCAAAATAATTGGGGCCCCTGATATATCAAATGTTTTACGTAAAATTTGGATACAACTTGGCTTGGTGGTAGGGGAAAGCAAAAATATTCGATCCGTCGATCCGATCCGATAAAATCCGGATAATTTGGATAGTTGTATCTTTTTTTATTCATAACTTTTCTTATTTTTAATAATATAATTTGAAAAAGAATGCTAAAGCGGATAATTTGGATATCCAAAATATCCGGTCTCGGATATCCGATCCAAACGGATATTTCTTATCGGATATCCGGCTAATAACGGATCGGATACGGATCGCTAAGTTTATTTTCTCTAAGACATGCAAAGTACAATGAAATGATTACTGTTTGTTTAATCATTAGATCTTATTTTTGATAAGTGAAACGTTTGAGACACAATTTGGTTACTATTAAAAGTGTATATGTACTTGTTTGGTCTTTTGCTATATATTGCTTGTGTGCACCACCATTCTAATATTTTATATCATTACTCTTTAATTTTTAATTATATTTATAATAGTATATCTACTCTTAAGATTTAATTTGAATGATTTCGGGTCAGATTAGTTGGGGTCGTTTTGGATCGAGTCATTTCGAATAGAGTTATTTCGGGTCAGTTCGGTTTACATTTTTTTCAGGTCATTTCGGTTCAGGTCAGTTTCAGATCGGATCGGGTTCAGATCGGGTCTAGGTCAATGTTCGGATGGCTCATTTTTCGTTATTCGGGTCAAATCTCAGGTTCGAGTCAGTTCGGTTCGGGTCACTTTATGCCAGGTCTACACATGCTCACTCTTCAACATACCCACTCCTTTTGTATTGCTTACTAATAAACGACTAAACGAACATGCAAATAAAATCGACGTAGTAAAATCTCAAATTTGAAAGAAGCATATGCAATTCCAAATATCTTCGAGCTGATGTCAGAACAACTAGATTGGTATACCTTTGAAGACTATTTCAATTTTTTGGCTCATTAGCTGATTGAATTCAAGACTTAATGATAAAAGACATGTCATTACGAACTCACATGGGCAAAGCAGAGCATGTTAAATCACACGCTAATATGCCCACATTAAACGAGTTGTCCGTCAAAATTTCATCCATTTAAGCAAAACCTTAAACATAAAGATAAGATTTTAAAATAAAACACGTAAAAAAATCCACAAACTTGCCTGTTCTAAACACTGAAAACAGTCCAGCACAGAGACAACCACAAGTCATATAACAAAATTAGAAACGCAAAGTAGCAGCAGAAATTAAGCCTTGTAGCCACGGCTGTTCCTCTTTCCTCTGGCCATTTCAAACTTGCGGCCCTTTGATCTAACGTAAGGCTTGGTGTGGCTGTGGGGCACACCAGGAGCCCTTCCAAAGTGTCGCACCGCCTCCCTAGCATTCTTGGGACCTCTAAGAAGGACCTGCGCACATTACATATACGACAAACAAACAAGTCAAGTGAATGATCAATAAATCTGTATTCATTAATTCATGCCAAGATCCACTTAACAGCACTACTACAACAGGTTAACAATGTTATGTTACATATTCAACAGAAGCCTTAAGAGTTGCATAAAACAATAATGACACAAACAGCGCACACATGTAATAACACCACAGTATTGAACTACATATATTTGCATTTGCACCAGAAAACTACTAGAGAAGTTCCAGTTGAATGTTTCAAAACTAATAACCAGCTTTGTCTATCCCATTCGTAAGGCAGCCAAAACCATAAACAATCATGTTCACTAGACATTTGTTTAGAAGTTCAGATTATCCACCTAAGACAAAAGCTCCAAAATGTGCAACAGATACACTAAATGAATGAGGATGTCTTTATAAACAAGAGATGAGCACCAGCAAAATAACAAGCAATGATGAACAGAACTAACAAACACTCTAACCAAATGTGCCCAGCTGAAATTGGGTTTACTGACCAACATAGACTCTTAAGACGAACACGACGGCAAATAACAATGATTCAGCACAGAAGTAAAATGGGAGTAAGAAGGAGTACCGTGTTCTGTCCAAGAGGAGCTCTGAGAGCCAACTGGTCAAAGGTGAGGCACTCTCCACCGGCCTTCTCAATACGGGCCCTGGCGGTCTCAGTGAACCTCAGAGCACAGACCTTGATAGCTGGCACTTCATACACTCTGATGTCGTCAGTTATGGTTCCCACCAAAACTGCAATCTTCCCATCCTACAAATCCAAATTCACCCAAACGAAAACACTTATTAGCATACACGAAGAAGATCAAATTACCTACACAAATCACTTCGAGTTTCTCAACCAAGATAGAGGTGTTACCTTTGCTTCCATGTACTTGACAAGCTTGGAGAGGGAGAGAGGGGCCTTGTGCACCTTGCTCATGAACAGCCTCTTCAACACCACCGCATTGAACTTGCTCCCTGTCCTCCTCACCAGGAAGCGGTACAGCTAAACAGATCACAGAATCAAGTAAGAAGCTGCAACTAACAGATCAAAACCCTATAATCCAACAAATTGAACGGTGAAAAATGTGTAGGCACCTTGACGAGAAGCTTGAGGTAGATGTCATTGGACTTGGGCGCAGTTCGCGCTGTCTTCTTGCACTTACCACCTGCCTTCAAATCGATACCCTAGAAGAGGACAAAATGACACAAATTCAGCCCATGAAAATGGCAGGCGAGAAGAAATTAACCGAGGAAATCTTACCATGATCGAGGGAAGTGAGAGAGATCAAGAGAGCTGAGAGTCTGTGCAAGAACTGGGAACAACTAAGAACGGCGCAAGGCTTTGTAGAGGATATTAGGGTTTTGTTTCAACGAAGCATAAATTAGGTTTTTCTTCTTTTTTTTTAAATGCACAAATGTGTAAAATTTATTAGTTGAGAAAGGCTCTGTTCAGTTCACTTCCATAGCGTTTGTCCATCTCTATCGCCCCAGCTCAGGAGACCCATTGGATCAGCCCAAAGTAAATATGTAGCCCGTTTGGAGTTTTGTTGCCCACATATATCCGCTCGAAGTCTTTTTCGTTTCGGCAAAAGTTTGTCCAAAAAGAATCTTTTAAATTAAGAAAAATCGGATAAGTTCAGTAAAAAATTGGACACTATAGGTCAAAAACTGGGATTGGATGGAGATAACTTGTAAATTTTGAAAAGTTAAAAAGTGATGCAACATTTCATGTATTGAACTTGAGGTTTTATTAAATTTTACGTGATAAGTAAGGTTTTTTAAGATTTTGCATGGTAAATTTAAGGTTCAGTAATTTTCGCGTAGTAGCCTTAAAGTATTATGAAATGCTAAAAGTATTTAGAATGTAGTCAAATTATTTATTTATTTGAATAAAAGTATCATATTTTTTAATAAACATGTAAGTTTTATTAAAGTTCAATTTATCCTGATAATATATATTGGGAATTGGAGCTTCTAAGAAGGCTCGAATTGATAATTGGAGTAAGTTTTGTTGATTTTGGAGAATAAATCAACAAAATGAATTTGTGATTGGAGGAATCTCAAGATCGTCATCGCCAGAGAAGAAATCTGGTACCGTAAAGTGTGGCAGCAAATCGATGGGTCCGGTTTCCCACGGGCACAAAGCTCGTGGACACCGTTCGCGATCTGTGCTGACAAGGAGGATTTGCGAGAAAGAGTATGAACTTGCAATCGGAGCTAATAATCCTAAAGTCTTTGATCCTTACTTTCTCTCGAACTCTGATCATCTTCGAAACCAAGTAGTTGCGACTAGGTTTCATAAACTGAATTATGCAAGTTGGAGTAAGAGCATTGAGATGGACTTAGAAGCCAAAATGAAACTCGGATTTATAAATGGATTGTATAAGAAACTTGATAGGAATTCAAAGGACTATGAAAGGTGGAGGCATTGTGATTTCATGGTCATGTCCTGGATTATTGACTCAATGGTTGGAGAAGTAGGTGAAACTTCATGTATGTTTATCCGATTGAAGAATTGTGAACTGAGATTGTTGAGCGTTTTGCTGAGTCTAACGCTCCTCTTGATCAATCTTCTTCTAATGTATTGATCATAAAATGTATGTTCTAGATCTACTTAAGGACACATGAGTGCTTGACTACAAAGTGTCTCATTCTCCAATGCAAAGGAACCTAAGGTTACAACCCGATGAAGGCGGTTTTATAGATGATCCTGATTCATGTAGAAGGTTGATTGGCCGCTTGTTATATTTGACTCGATCCAAGCCTGATATTTCCTTTGATGTGCAATAGTTAAGTAAATTCATTGCTTCTTATCAAT
This sequence comes from Polygonum maritimum, assembly GCA_963924305.1. Lineage (NCBI taxonomy): Eukaryota > Viridiplantae > Streptophyta > Magnoliopsida > Caryophyllales > Polygonaceae > Polygonum > Polygonum maritimum. Next base: position 4,881,663 of record OZ002728.1, on the reverse strand, counting down.
CAAAAAGCTCATATGGATGTTGTGTTGTACCTCCTTCGATATCTTAAAGGCGCCATTCATTGTTCCTTATTTTATCCCCAATCTTTTGTTATTTCCTTGGTTGCATATCGTGATGCTGATTGGGGAAGTTGTGCCTTTACTTGTCGATCAATTATTACGTATTGTGTTTTCCTAGGAGGTTCTTTGGATTCATGGAAAACTAAAAAGTAGAAAACGGTCTCCAAGTTGAATGTTTAAAATGAATATCGTAGCATGTGTTATACGGCAAGTGAATTGGTGTGGCTTGAAGGGCTACTTGGTGATCTATCAATTTCGGTTTCCTTGCCGGCCTATTCCTTTACACTGTGATAGCAAAGCTGCATTGCCTATCATTTTGTGCATGACATGGTTCATCAAGGATTTTTGTCTACAATCTGTGTGCGTTCGAGTATTCAGTTGGTTGACATTTTCACCAAACTCCTTGGAGCTCAACAACATTCGTTTCTCACCAACAAGCTTGGTCTCGATTTCTCTTCTCGTCTAGGTTGGGGGGCGGGGGGATATTGGGAATGTTGGATTGTAATTAAGTCACCGATGTGGCATTAGTAGCTTATTCTTATTTAGTCACTAACCTGGCATCTTAGGTGATAGAGGTAGTTAGTATAAACAAGGCTCGTGTCTTTTGTAATCATTTAGTTTTTCCTAATATCCAATTTCTCAAAACATCTTTCAAATTTCTCAAAACATCTTTCTCCCTCGTTTCCTTCTCTATGATGAACACCTTCGATTGATTTTTGTTTGTGTCATTACACTTAGTTCCAGATATTTCACAACTAATGCTCAGTTATATTGTAAAGTAATATCCTTTTGATACTATGAAAAACAGGTGTAATTTCAAAAAAAAAAAAAACACTACTTGTGTTTCTCTAAGAAAATATATAAAGTTGCATGCTCTACATAAGTTTACACTAGTTTTACCTGTCGCGCCATGCACGACAATTTGACTTTAAAATATTAAATTATAATTATATTTTATTATCGAATAACTGATACGGAAAAAGTTAATATAAGTTTTAATGTATGAACTTGTTAAAAAAAAGAGTGACATTGTTTTTGAAGTTTGTATAACTCAAAAAATACATACCAAAACATAATATTTATACTTGATTACATTATGTTTTCTAAAACCTTATAATAAGAATCTAAATTGATATACCTAATATTTAAAGTTTTCATTTTTATCATTCACATTTATTGTTATCAACTAAATTTATTTTTAAAATTAGCCTATATGGTACCACCATTTAATATTATGATATTATCTTAATGTGTTTATTTAAGTAAATCAAATAATATCTTTTTGATATGTTACGATGTTTGATAATATCTTTATACCCAATAATAACTTAATAAAATTATTTGAATATCTCAATAATATAATTATTTGATTTAATCGCAAATAATATCTAATGATTTTAATAAGATAATATCTTAGTAAATCAAATAGATCGGATAATATCTTCCTAATATCTTTATAGTAAGATTTGATAATATCGTATTAGGTAAAAATTATAGTTGATCTTGTAAATATAGAAAATAACTTAAGCATAAAAGGGTAAATTTATTTAAGTAAATCAAATAATAAAGTGACAAAATCAATTGTTTTTTCAAATATGATGTGGTACCAGAATCAACGTTAAAAAGATAAGTGATATATTAAAAAAATATAATATCTTACCAAATTTGATTATATCTTTTACATCTATAAATAATGAGAAATTTAATCAGATTAACTGAAATAACACAAATAAAAAAAATTTTGTCGAATATGCGGTGGGGCCAAAATCAACGTGATGGCTAAAAAACGGCCGAAAATGGCCGTGTTTTCTAATATTTATTAATGATTACAATAGCATAAAATAATAATTATTTTTTGAGCAAAAAGATCAACGTGTACCGATTATCTAGACTATTAACGTGTTATTATAAGTCTCTCAATTTAAATAACCTCTTAAGGTGTTAGTTACGTAAGGAAAATAAAATTAAAGATAGATAGTTTGGTTTTAAAGATAAAATTGACGATTAGATAATTAAGGAAAATAAAACATATTATTTTATTATTATCTATTTGAGTCAAAAAAAAAATTAAAATCAAGCGGGGTCAAAATCAACGTGGTGGCTCGAAAACGGTCGGCTTTTATAATATATATTGATTTTAAGAGATTTGTTTTGGGTTCATTAATTTAAAAACAAGCTTTTTATATAAAATTATATATATAATGTCATGAAACATGTGTAACAATATAATTTTGTAAACTCTTCCCACATAAATGTATGCCATTAGGACTTTTTTCTAATCTAAGAAAAACACCTAATAAAAAGTAGAGAGAATTGGGTGGGGGGACTCATTTGGTGACAATATAGAGAAAATAGGCTCAAGGTGAAATTAATAGGGGAAGTGGACTCAGATGGTGACATGTGGGCATTAAAACCCCCCCCACTCCTCTCCTCTTTTCTCTCTCCTCCCATTATTTCCCAGCTCTCTCTCTCTCCCTCTCCCTCTCTCTCTCTCCCTCCCTCTTCCTCTCCATATTTCCCAGCTCTCTCTCTCCCTAATTCCTCTTCCACCCTCTCTTCTCATCTCTTCCTATTTCCTCTCCCCCTCACTCTTCAAAAAAGCGGTGATAGGTTTTTCGAGGTGGCCGACGAGGCCGACGGGCGGCTGAAGAGGCCGACGGGCCGGCCGACAAGGGCGACGGGCCGGCCGAAGAGGGCGACGGGGTTGACGGGGCGGCCGAAGAAGGCGACGGTGCGGCCGACGAGGGCGACGGGGCGGCCGACGAGGGCGACGGGGCAGCCGACGAGGTGGCGGACAAGGTATTTTTCTCTTTAAAAGCTCTAAATCTAGGTTTTTTTTAGATTTTCTAGATCTAGGGTTTTTGAAAGTTCTAGATCTAGAATTAGATCAAGATCTACGTTTTTTTTCGTTGATGTTTTTAGATTTGGATATAGATCTAGAATTTTTTATAGATCTAGATCTAGATCTAAAAAACGGTGACAAGTTTCTATATCTAGATCTAAAAAACGGTGACAAGTTTCTAGATCTAGATCTAAAAAACGGTGACAAAAACCCTAGAGTTAGATCTAGGGGTTTCTGGTTTGTCACCAAGTTTTGCGGTGACAAACCAGAAACCCCTCTTTTGCGGTGACAAGATCTGTACTTGATATAGGGGTTTCTGGTTGTCACCAAGTTTTGTGTGTGATCTAGGGTTTTTTGTACGCGGTGACATGTTGAATGCAATTCAGTTTTTATGCGGTGACATGTTGAACGCATATAGGTTCTTTGTTTGGTTTAACATGTTACAACATTGTGTGCTGGTGACAGCTTTGATTGCTAGGTGATGATAAGTTTTTATATATTACTTTTAATTATAGCCTATTAGCTCAAATGGTAGAGCAACGTGCCTAGCGTACGATAATGTGGGTTCGAATCCCACATAGGCTTACTAATAATTTTTGATGACAAGTTTAAGTGCAATTTGGGGGTGGTTCTAGGTAAGGTGACAAGTTTTTGTACGTGATGAACAAATTAGAGTGCAATATTGGTGATATTAGTTTGAGAGGTGACAAGTTGTAAACGCGATGACAAGGTTTTGTATGGGGGGTTTGTACGTGGTGACAAGGTTTTGTATGGGGGAGGGGACTTTTCTGTACGCGGTGACAAGGTTTTGTTTGGTGGTGACAGGGTTGGGTGTCATGACGCCATGTTCTGGGATGTTTTTGTAGTTGTCACCAAAAAAGCCTATTTACCTCATTATTTCACCGCGCCGTCCACTTCCCCTGTTGTTGTCACCATCTGACTTCATTTACCAAAAATCCTCTAAAAAGTATGTGTACTTTAAATTTCAAATATGTTTTAGTTTCTATAACAATTCAATACTATTAAATGGAATTTGCAAAACCTCAAGATCCCATGTAAATTTTGGAAAGCCTTGTCTACGACGTAAAATTTTTAAAACATCAAGGTCACTATAAGGAATTTACCAAAAGTGTTAAAGTTTATGGGAAAGTTGGATAATGAGGGTAGTATATGAAATATTAAATATGTGGGGGTAATCTTGTAATTTTATCAAGGAAAATGATAAAGTTGATAAGAAATGGGATAATAAGGGTAATATATAATTACGATTGAATGTATGTGTTACTTTAAGAAAAGTATGATAAATGGAAAGATGGGAGAAATAAACTTTTTGGGACACGCAAAAAAAATACTCCCTTCGTTTCAAAATACATGACCATTTGGACATTGCACATATATTAAGAAACAAATGTTATTCCTATATTACCCCTATAGAATGTAGAGTTAATTATTTGTTTAGAGAAATATGAAAAAGTGTAATGATTATGATAAAGTTAATTATTAGGGGTATAAATGGAAAAAGTAGGGAAAAAAAGATGAAATGGTCATGTTATTTGAAACAAACTAAATTGTCTAAAAGACCATGTTTTTTGAAACGGATGGAGTACAAGATAATCTTTAGGGGATGGAGAGAGTGTTACTTAATGACACCTAACAAAACAACATCCAAGCTTGATGAAAAATCAAGAGTTTTGATAAAAAAATTCTCTATCCACATATTCAAAATAGAGAATGAGAAAGCACCAGATTGAGAAAAAGTTTAAAATTACTCGTAGAGAGTTGATCGAACCAATGAATAGAAGATATGGATTTAGAGAGACCTTGAAATTCAAAAATGATACTCTTTCACAAAAAGTATAATTTTTTTATATTGGAATTTGTAAATATTTTGAGGCACAAAAATGATATTTTTATGAGAAAATAGTTTTTAGTATAAAACTATAACAAGGCCTTGACGGGCTCTAAATCGAGCCTTTGAAAAATTTTCTTTTGGTCAAAGATAAAAAAGAAAGAACGTAAGACAAATTCACACACACAAAAAAGGAATAAAATCAGAAACACATGTCGCACCATGAGAAAAGCTGGTGATATACGTTCTAGGCTTCTAGCACCTTCGCCGTATTCAACCAAACTAATCTCATCCAACCCCCCTCTACAGACTACAGATCGAAGAGAACTCAGCCATGTATTCCACCGCCGCCCCCAAGATTTTCTCTCTGATCCTACTCGCCTCCACCGCCGTGGCAACCTCCGCCGCATCCAAGCCCACCACCGCCTACGAGGCGCTCGAGGCCTTCAACTTCCCATCAGGGATGCTCCCAAAGGGCGCCACGGGCTTCGAATTGGACGAGGACACCGGCAAATTCAAGGTTCACTATGATGGCTCCTGTTCTTACTCCCTGGAGGGATCGTACCAGCTGAGCTACAATCGGGAGATCTCGGGCCGCATCTCCCAGAACAAGCTCACGGATCTGAAGGGCGTCAGCGTCAAGGTCTTCTTTCTCTGGCTCAACATCGTCGAGGTCAGAAGATCCGGCGACCGCCTCCAGTTCTCCGTCGGAATTGCTTCCGCCGATTTCCCCATCGATAATTTCGAGGACTCCCCTCAGTGCGGGTGCGGCTTCGATTGCGACGACTTCCGGATCAGGGCTCCTCAGGTTTCTTCTGTTTGAGGCAATCGCTCCATCTGTTTCTTAATTAACTTTTTGTGTAATTTGGGTGTGTTGGGGGTTTTTGAATCTGCAATTGATGGTGTGATACATACTAAAAAGCACGAGCTTCATTGATTTAAGCTACCTTGTGAATTGGATGATGAATTGATGAACATATTTGAGGTTTGTGATAACAAGAAGCTAAGGGTCTTGCACTCTTGCTTGTAAGTTGACAAAGTTGCGATGTCCCATTGAGCTATAATACTGTGTATGATTCAGATTTTAGCAAGAACCAGATGAACTGTATTAAACTATAGAAATCATATACAGTATTTTGGAGTCCACCTGCGACAACACAATACTACAATTGTCTTACATGGATAGGGGGTAAGATCGGGCGTGAGAGTGGGTTGGAGCCCATTTGTCAAATTGTACACTCGCTTCAAACATGAACAAACAAAACTTCAAAAGATGAATCTTGAAAATAAAAGTTGGTCAGAAAGGGAGAGTTTAGGCAGAAGGAAGCTGCCAAATTTGTCTCCGTGCTGAATTGGCGATAGGGAAGATTACAAGTCTTGGATCACTTGGAAGGAATGTGGCGAGCTTGAAGCTCAACAACATCAAAAGTGCCAAATGCATTGGCCTTGTATCTTTCCTCTATTTTTGGATGCCTTACTAACAGCTTATATAATCCCCATAAAAATGGCAAAACCTTGTTTCATGGTACTATTCTAATTGTGTTAAGCTATAATTTTGCTATAACCGTGCATATTTTTATAGCATGGCCAATTTTATTATGTCCTGGACATGACTTATTCAACTAAGGGTGGTCATGCACCATCAATTAAACCATTATGCCTTAGCGGGTCTCTAACATTACGCACACTTAGCCGAAAAAACAAGTCGGGATCTTTCATTGGACTGTGTAAAGATTGTGTATGGGGAAAGAGGGAGAGAATCTGTGTTTCAAGGGATAACAGAGCTTTGAAGAAACTACACTTGAAGCTGGTTCATAGTGATTTATGGAGGTTGGTGTCGGTCGGTGGAGCATTGTACTACATGACCTTCAATTCATTGATGACTCCACAAGAAAGTGGAAAGCCTTTGGTAGAAACTGGGACGGGTCTGAAATTAAAATGCTTAACATCTTACAAAGGTGGAGATTATGAGCTTTGTGAGTTTGTAGAATATTTTGCTTACAATGCAATTAGGACGGAGCAGAGTCGAGAAGCTAGCTCTTCTGATCAACTCTTGACCTAACTCCTTAATTAAAGGCCGCTGCAAACAACAACTGTGCTAGCACAAACTGTGCAATCTGTTAATTAAAGGCTAGCTAGAAGCACAATCCTCGTATCCCAACAGCAGCAATTTAGATTAGAATATACAGTACAGTATGATTAACGCTAATCAACTCTTAAGTTAGCTAGTTTACACACTAAATTAATTAGTCAACCTCCGTTTTCTCCTGCATTTGCAAAGACTTGTCACTCCTGTGCTCACAGCTGTAGATTTTCTCAGCATAAATAGCTTCTGTTTGGGTAGATTAACCAGTATGTACAGTGATCGCATACAAAAGGCAAAGTCTTCCAACTCCTCCACAGCACCACCTACACTTGGCATAAAAAACCAGGGAAAAGAGACTAATTAATTAAACTGAGACGAGAAGGGTGAGGAAAACGGTCAATAGCTTGGAGCTCTCGAACCGACAACCTGCACCGGAGGCAGGCTGCGATGATCCAGAAGCTTAAGGCGGCGCCAGCATGGTGGAGGTAGGAGGAGAGGAGCCCATGGTGGAGAAGGAACGCACGTGCATTTTGCAAACAAATGCATATATGCACGTGCCCTGCTTCTCCAACAAGGAGCTGCTCACCCATTTATCGATCATGCCCGTTACAGGCCATTCCAAGTGATGTTTGAAAGCGCTATTTGGGAGCTCTGGCCTAGCTTGTGCATCATGCACTTATTTATATTGAAGATGGAGGAAAGCAATTATGCATATTGAGAGAGCAGAGTAGCTGGAAGCTAGAATCAACTGAGTACTGGATTCGATCAGCATGCCCATATGCCATCATATATACTCGATGAGGATGGAGTACGTACTACACTGCCTTAATATAATAATTACGTGCTATGCTTATTGTAGCTAGCTAGCTAGTTACCTAGGACTCCATTGTTCGTACCCCTGATTTCTCCATCGAGATTCCATGTTTCCTATTACGTTTATACATGCGAATTCACATCCAGAGCGCCCTATACGTAGCTATGTGCATCAGTTATACGTAAGGCATTGGGCTTTGGATGATGTACCATGCATTCATGCCTGCATGCATTTCAATTTGAGTCTCCTACAAGTAATAGATGTATCTACTGTATGAAACCTATACTTTCCCTCTTCTTGATATATATTCCTTCTGTATATGTACTAAGATACTTTTTACCCATTTCACGTAAGGCCCAGTTGTTGCTATTCGATCAGTTTATACCAATTCATTATCAATGGTCCATTCATAGCTCTCCCACCTTTTTCCATTTCTATGTTTATAGATGGGCTTTGCGTGTCCATCCCCCACCTACCCTTATTCAATGGGCTCGATTTCATGATGGAACCTATCTTTATATAATTATGTATATTATACTTTGCTATCTCCCAAATCTAGTGATTTGTCAAATGAAAATTGCATCACGAGCATATATCGACCTTTATCTTTATTAATGCAAGTAAGGGCATATTTTGATGCCTTTGTCAATCAATACCATGAATACCCTATATATATATATATTGTACTACTGCATATGTATGTAGGCAGGCCCGGTCCTGAGCAGGTGCAAGGTGTGCACCCGCTCAGGGCCTCCAAAATTTGTAGGGCCTATATTTTTGAGGCCCAAGCCCATATATCATACTTAAAAAAAAAAAAATTTACCTAGTCTTTATTCTGCTGAAAAGTAAAACACGCGTGTCTAAAACCCTATTCTTGGAACCCATGAATCAAAACACGCTACATTTACAGCTCTTCCAATTTCCGATCAAAATTTAATCGCTTTGATAATCCCTCCTCTTCTCCTCCGACCTTTGAGTTTCTTCTACAACGTTCAATCGTTCATAGATATTACCCTCAAAATAAATCATGCTCATTCTCATATACATCTTCCTGTCTCATCTTCTTCTTTTTCCCCCAAATTCAATCAATACTTGCGATTTGCAAATTAAATTTGTGGCTTGGCATATTACACTTGTAGATCGGTGGTCCAGTGCAACTGTGGAAGGTATGTGTCTAAGTTTCTTTCATTAAATTGATCTTCCTTTTCCCTTTAAGTATTTTTCAATTTCAATTTCATTCTTGAATCCAATTGCAGAATGGGTTTGCAATTTTTTGGTGGAGCTTGAATGGACTAATGGTACTGTGTATGTCTCTACCTCTTGCTAATTGGTAAGTTTATTAAATTAAATTACTTTATTTTTTGTTCGATCGGCATCAGTACAACACTGTTTCTCTAATTGAATGAGTTGGAGTGGATTAAACAAATAGAAATTGCCTTTTGTTCGATCGGCATCAGTGCAGCAACACACCTCTAATTGAATGAGTGGGTGGATTAAACAAATATAAATAGCTTTTTGTTTGGCATACTTGAGTGAGTACTTCTCTGATCGGCAATTCGACATCAGTACTTAATTGATTTGCTTTTAAGTTTAGGGAAGGAAGACTTGATCATTAATTTGCCTTTTAAGCTTAAGTTTAGTGAAATCATAATCCAACAACTTTGAAATTTGCCTCAGTTTTTGTTTTTTATGCTGATTTGTGTTGATATGGAATTGATTGGATCGATCAAATTTTAACTAATAGACTAATATATATGGATAATTTCTGATATACATTATAATCATTGCAGATTTGGAGAATTGGATGCTATGTTGTAAATGCCAACCGTGACTTTGCAAGGATTTTAAAGATTACAGATCATCTTTTAGGTGATATCTCTCCTTTTTTTATTTGGTTAATTAAGCTATGTCTTCTAGTTCTGGGATTCGGAAATATCAATGTGGATATGCATATCGTAAGAAGAAGAAAAGAATTGAAGAGTTAATTAGGTCTCAAAAGGGTGCTCTTGATAAATTTGTGATAAAAGAATCTCAAGTTTCTTTGGAAAATCAAAACATTGACAATTCTAACGTTTCTTTAGAAAATCAGGCTAATAATGATTCTAGTATTCCTATGGAAGATGTTAATCGTAATGATAATGAAGCTAATGTTTCTTTGGATGCTAATGTTGATGCCGATGATGGTGAAAATGGTGATAATCAGATTCATGATGTTGATGGTAATGGTGTTATTGTTGAGGGTGATGATAGTGATCATGCTGGGGATATGGATTGTGATGATATTCATGATGATTGCGATGTCAATTTTAAGTCTGCTCCCATGTTTGATTTGTTTAATCCAAGAAATTGGGATTCTCTTGATACCAAAATGATTGATATTTTAGTAGCCAAGGGTCCTATTAGAGATTTATCAATTCAAAAAGGCCCTAAGAACAAGTATTCTAGACGATTTTCTACTATACATTATACTAGAGTCTTGTCAAATGGAGAAAAATGCAATAGAGATTGGCTTGTTTATTCAAAAGACCTTGATAAAGTATTTTTTTTTTGCTGTAAAATTTTCAAAGAAGGGGGTGTAAAAGGTCA